>OFHU01000711.1:0-124613 GCA_900245905.1 Lacerta viridis
TGGCTACCCTTGGTTTAGGAGTCATTTTTAAGACTCCCAGTACTTCCACATTAGACAAAGTATCAGGGAGACAATGCACTCTACCCTAAGAAAGTGAGCTTAGAGCAGTGTTTTTCAACCTTTTTTGGGCAAAGGCACACTTGTTTCATGAAAAAAATCACGAGGCACACCACCATTAGAAAATGTTAAAAAATTTAACTCTGTGCCTATATTGACTATATATAAAGTAATTCTCTTGAATTTTTCAATTTTTCCCACGGCACACCAGGCAACATCTCGCGGCACACTAGTGTGCCGCGGAACAGTGGTTGAAAAACACTGGCTTAGAGGAGAGGGGTGAATTCTCCACTCAGCCCATGGATGTAAACCCACACTCTTTGCTACCTATGATCTAATTTAGAAGGAACAAGCATGTCCCTGCAACGGAAAGTTGCAGTGTATCCCTGGTGTGCATATGTTACCTGAGCCTTTGGATGAGAAAGTTGGAAACACAAATTTTAACCTCAAATTCAGGTCTTACTCCATGTGCAAATGGTCTATTTTGGCCTTGCATCATGCACAATTCATTTCTCTGGCTGGCTGGCTGGCTGGTTTTGGGACTTTTAAAAGTGCAACCAGTCTGCTTGTAAGTCAATGGAATCTACTAAATTTAACAGAGTACTTTGTTTTTGCTGCATTCAGTCTGCTTCATAATAGCATTTGTTGTATCTGGGGAGAGCAATCCAAGCCGCAGGTTGAATGGAATGCTAAACTATGGGAGTTCCAAACCATCCTCAGATTAAGGGATTTGCAGTGGCAGCTAGGAACGTGTATAGGACAAGCTACTCACACCCATCTGTATGAAATCAATATGCGCCCCATCATGGCTGATTAACTACAGACCAAAAAGCAGGTCGGACATACAGATGCAATGGAAACATGACAAACAAAACACACTTTCAATGTATATGTTATAAGACCTGGTGCTCAATGTATTTGACTAGAGTGCAGAAGGCTGGGTTCCCTGTGGCAGCCTAGACATAACCATCAGTTATTAGCTCCCCCATCAATAAAAATATTAGAATAAGAATAAGAATATTAGAATGGCCATTGTACAGGCAAGCAGAATAACAGATGTTAGAGATGGACAAATGTATATCAATTTTTTGTTTTCTCAGTTTCTCATTTTTCCAAACTTAAGTTCTACAAATCTCTACATGAGTTTACTTTTTTTTTAAAAAAAGAAAAGCTCTCATGGTAATTCATCAGCATTTTAGTGCAAATTTCTCATCATGTACCCATTTTATTATGCAATTTTGCCTGACATATACATTTTTTTGCAAGCAGCTTTTCCCATAATATACTGCATATTTGTATCTTATTTTCACTAATGTGCGCATTTTTATGTACAATTCTCCTAATGAGCACATTTTTATGCAAGTTTTTTTTCTCGGAGAGTCGCATCACAAGTTTCAGGTAAGTCCACAATAAAAACCGAACCAAAACGAATTTCTCCTCCATCCCTGAAGGCAGTAAAACATATTGTAAATAACAAAAAAGAACAGTATTTTCCCCCAAAATAAAATAAAAAGAACAGCATTTCTGAAGAAGTGTGCATGCACACGAAAGCTCATACCAAGAACAAACTTAGTTGGTCTCTAAGGTGCTACTGGAAGGAATTTTTTATTTTATTTTGTTTTGAGTGTTTCCCCACTAAGCATAGAAAAAGATATATGATGAAAACTTTTTTCAACGCAAGAGAAAGTGTGACGATGTTCATGTCAAGCACAGTCTGAGGAGGAAAGCCTTGCTGTCCTGATTCTCCTAGAATTTAGTTCAGTGCCCTGAATGGTCTCCGCTCCGTGCAATACTGGCAACATCTTTGCAATTGCCAGCAGATTTCTGCCCTTTGGGTTTGCAGTGTTATAAACTGCCTTTGAATGCAGCACGGTGCTTGGAGGATGTGTTAACCATTCTGTTAGCTCTGCTCTGAGCTGCATTTTACAAAAGTGAAGCAGAACATGGCAACGGATTGGAAGGGGGAAGAGGAAGCAAGCAAGCAGAGAGTAAGCCTTGTGTCTCAATGCTGAAAACCATGATCATCGTTCCCAGGTGGGCACCTGCTTTTGAACTGTGCCACTTATAACTATAACAAGGGGAGGAGCACTTATGCCCTGCAACAAACACAACTCCTAGCTGTGACAGCTACGCTCTGCCTCCATGTTTGGCTCCATGTTTGGCTACAGTAATACTTCTGAATACCAGTTGCTGGGAACTCACAGATGACGTTTTGTGTTCTTGTGCTCATGTCCTGCTTGCAGGCTTCCCACAGGTATCTAACTGGCTGCTGTGAGAACAGGATGCTGGTCTAGAGGGGCCATTGGCCTGATCCTGCAGGACTCTTACATTCCTGCTCTCATAAATATACCTAACTGCTTGGGACCAAGGCTAGGGTTTAGAACCTTTGTCCTTGGTGTACTCATTTTCCACAAGGAGAGTTACTACCTGTAATTTGAAACTACCTGTAATTTGAAATGGTGAAGTCCAGGAAGAGAACATCATGCATGGGTACAATCATGTAGCTTGGCCTCAATCCTCATTCACTTTGGAGGAAATCAAAGAGCCTCTTTCAGATGTTCAAATGGCTTTAGTTTTGAAATGTGGCCACCCAGTCACAAGGCCATGGCATTGCCCCACCACTGGGATGGCAGACACTTAATGCAGAAGTGCACAGGTTGTGACCCACCAATGGAGGCGCAGGTTGCAGCCACAGCAAAGGTGGCATTTTTCCATCTCCGCCGTATTAAGCAGTTGGCCCCCTACCTCTCTCGCCCTGATCTGGCCACAGTGATCCATGCGACGGTCACCTCCAGACTTGATTATTGTAACTCGCTCTACGCGGGGCTGCCCCTAAAGCTGACCCAGAAACTCCAGCGGGTGCAGAATGCCGCGGCGAGGCTCCTTACCGGGTCTTTGCCGCGGGACCACATTCATCCAGTGCTCTACCAGCTGCACTGGCTCCCGGTGGAGTACAGGGTCAGGTTTAAGGTGCTGGTTTTGACCTTTAAAGCCCTATGCGGCTTAGGACCCTCGTACCTAAGGGACCGCCTCTCCTGGTATGTCCCGTGTAGGACCTTAAGGTCCTCAAATAATAATCTTTTGGAGGTCCCGAGCAACAAAGATGCTAGGTTGGCCTCAACTAGGGCCAGGGCTTTCTCAGTATTGGCCCCGACTTGGTGGAACAGTCTATCACAAGAGACCAGGGCCCTGCGGGATTTGGCATCTTTCCGCAGGGCCTGCAAGACGGAGCTGTTCCACCTGGCCTTTGGGTTGGTTTCTGTTTGATACTTATGCTTCATTCTTTTATTGGTGGGCTATTTGAAAATGAGACTGCAGTTTTAATTTTGAATTTTGAATTTGTATTTTAATCTGTATTTTAAATTGATTGTTTTTATGTTTTTGCTGTGATTTTAATTAGTGTTAGCCGCCCTGAGCCCGGTTTTTGGCTGGGAAGGGTGGGGTATAAATAAAATTTATTATTATTATTATTATTATTATTATTATTATTATTATTATTATTAAGATAGAATCTCTGGTGGACCATCATCTGATAAGAAGTCCATGGCTCAGAATGTCATGACTTGTGCAGGCTCAGTTTAAATTAGAGCTGTGCGAAAGTGCCCATTGGAAATTCTCCACCCTACTTGTGGGCAAAGAAATTGGGGAGGGGGACACACACAATATCCCCAAATTTCTCCAGGAGAAGAGAAATTCTACAGCAGTTTCTTGGGAGTGGGGCTCACCATTAGCACAGCTGGTTTCCTTTTTTTCTGAAGGTTTTATGTTTCTGCTGCTGAAAGCGTCAGAAGCTACAACTGTGTTAGCAGCCTGGGCGCCATACTGCATCCGCCACAAGGCCCCAGGTCTAGGCCACATTCACACCATACATTTGAAGTGCTATAATGCTGCTTTGAACTGCCCCAGTTTTCCTCCAAAGAATTCTGGGAGCTCTAGTTTGTTAATTGTGCCGAGAGTTGCTAGGGAGATGACAATTCCTCACCCAGAGCTCAAGTTCCTAGAGTGGTTTAACAATCAATCCCTCTTCACAGGGAACTCTGGGGACCGTAGCTTTGGAAGTGGAACAAAGAACTTCCTAGCAACTCTCAGCACTCTTAACACACTATAGTTCCCAGGGTTCTTGCAGTGAAGACATGGGTAAATGAGAGCCAGTGTGGTGAAGTGGTTAAGAGCGGTAGACTCGTAATCTGGTGAACCGGGTTCGCGTCTCTGCTCCTCCACATGCAGCTGCTGGGTGACCTTGGGCTAGTCACACTTCTTTGAAGTCTCTCAGCCCCACTCGCCTCACAGAGTGTTTTTTGTGGGGGAGGAAGGGAAAGGAGCATGTTAGCCACTTTGAGACTCCTTCGGGTAGTGGTAAAGTGGGGTATCAAATCCAAAGTCTTCTTCTTCTTTTAAATGTATGCTGTGAATGTGGCCCAACTGGTGGGCCATTAGTGGTGGTAGGTGGTGATGTGGGAATGGCATCTCTCTCTCTCTCTCTCTCTCTCTCTCTCTCTCACACACACACACACACACACACACACCCCTAATGAGGGAGAATATATTGGGGGAATGTTTATGTTCTTCTTCTAGTAGGGTAAGAAAAAGAAAACCTCGGAAATTCTCTCAGAGAAAAGTCTTTTTTTATATATATAAGAAATTTATTGAATTTTACCAATAAAACATACAATACAAAATACAACAAAACAACAACAAAACAAACTACAAAACTACAAAAATAGAAAAATCTAACTATCCTTATCTTATTCATATCATTATGTTGGGACCTCCTCACATCCTCTCTTTGTCATACCAAAGATAAGCGTGCCAACCAAATATATTATCATGTCCTTCCAAGTCCAGCATGTCCATATTTTCTAACTTAAACCAATCTTTCAGCCAGCAAAAGGCTGCAGCCTCAAAATAAATTCTAAGATCTGGCAGCGAGAATCCACCTCTTTCCTTAGAATCAGTCAAAATCTTATACTTTATCCTGGGTTTCTTCCCCTGCCAGATAAATTTAGATAGATCCTTTTGCCACTTTCTAAAACAGTCCATCTTATCAATAACCGGAAGCACTTGGAATAAAAACAACATCTTTGGTAGCACATTCATCTTGATAACTGCTATTCTGCCCATCAAAGATAGTTTCAATCTTGTCCACGTATCCAAATCTCTTGAGAAAAGTCTTCTGAGAACTTTTGGCTTTTGCTTATTTGCTGAGCAAATTGCTGAAACGCACCTTGGAACCTCTTATGTATTGTGCATGCCCTGTGGAAATGTGGAACAGAATGCAGGAGGGAAACGCAATGGACGTCCTCATCAATATAGGTTTTGCATTTGCAATACAAAGCGATTCAAGCAAAAATTGATTTAAACCTCAAGCGTGAAAACAGCCTTAGGCCATCTAAACCCAAGCCAAAGCATCTTACCAGAAACATCACACTCCAGTACCTTTTGAGCCACCATGTACAGACTCCTCTTCGATTTCCAGACTGTTCTTTGTCTGTTACCATAGCAATTTTTTGCCTCATTAGGGTCCTTATGAACTTGTTTACCATCCCAATGATAACACTTTCAAATCCAAGCTGAATATCAGAGCTCTGTGCTGCCCATCTGTGCTTGATCTGATCGGCACTTCCAAAATAATACATTGGCAGGCCATCTCAACTCTGTCTCTCCCCGAATCTGAGCATGGTTTAGCCATTCTTAATTTCCCAGAACAAAATGGATAGCAGTTTGGGACAGAGTCACTCCTTCGGGCCTTTCATGGACATAATGCAATGGGGGTACAGGTGCTGTTCATTTGTTGTGCGAGATCTGGACACCATCCCTCAAATAAGTGCTCCTTTTTTCAGTGATGTCACGGCACTCAAACTCAGAACTACAAAATGTGAACTTTGAAGCATAGCGGTATTCCAGTTTGTGGACTGATTCGGGAAGTAAAGATTAGCTCACTTCATGTTAAAATGTTAACAAAACTGAACTTCTTCCCCATCTTCTTCTGCCCTTCATGAAACTGCTCACACTTGGCATTCTCCTCTGGACATCTTAGACAGAAAGCCAGTGTGGTGCAGTGGTTAGAGTGTTGCACTTTGACCCGGGAGACCAGGGTTCAGATCTCCACTCAGCCATGAAACTCACTGGGTGACCTTGGACTAGTCACTGCCTCCCAGCCTAAATTACCTCTCAGGTTGTGGAGGGGATTAAATGAGGGGGAGGGGGGAACTGTGCATGCCACCTTGAGCTCCTCGGAGGAAAAGGTGGGATATGAATGCAATAAATAAGCAAACAGACATGGGGGTGGGCAGTTTGTTTTATGCCAGGGGCCTGACTGCACTCCCAGTAATTGCATCAACCGCCCCTTCATGGTAGTAATGCACCAGGGGGGTATAATCACTTGACATGTGCATGGATGAGGAGGAGGACTAAACTCTTGCCATAGCAATGGGGTGGATGGCGGCAGAGAATTTGTCAGTGGGAAGTGCAGGCTTTTATAGAAGTGTTCCACAGCATTTTGTGAAATCCTGTAATTATAGTCGATGGCATTTTCATCCTTCTTACAATATTCCGAATGAATTAGCATTATTGATCCAGAAATTTCAATCTGTGATCAGGAAATGTGTGGTGCTAATCTGTCATCCCTGTTATTTTATTTTATTTTGTTTTTAATTGGATTCTATATTCAGACAGAGCATTGGGGGGGGGGGAGGAGAGAGAAGAAAATTCCAACGTAACCTGAACTACAGCAGGTGTGCCCAAGCTCCTGATATACTAATTATATGGTGAGTGCTATCTTTCCTCTCTGTGCACATCTTACATGTGCCAACCTGATATTAATAGATAGTAATTGTTTGCAGTGCACAGCCTGGGCCAAGAAAATTGATTTTACACTTGCTTAAATGTTGGAAGTAAAAAGTTTTTCCAAATGGTTACTGGGAAAGCTTAAAATTCATTCGAGAACATCTTTTATAGCTGTCAAGTTCAGAACCACTCTAGGAAATTTGTATGCCGTGCATATTTCCAGCACCATCCTGAATTTATTCTTTCCAGCTGCTGCCACTAGAGGAGAAAGGAAAAGGTGGCCGAGGCAGATTGAATGCCAAAAGGAGGGGAAAGCATCAGCCTTTTTTATTCTTCCTTTTTAAATAGTGCCCCTGTTGACTGGGCTACCTTAAAGCTCTTAGGAAAGTCTTTTTTTTTTTTACCAGCCTAAACCAAATTGCAGGATTGCAGTGAGGATTATCCTATGTAAACTAGGGTTACCAGACCTCCCCGGTTCCTGGGGACAGTCCCCGGATTTGCAAATCTGTCCCCGGACAAATTCCGACTCCGGGATGTCCCCAGATTTGCAAATCTGTCCCCAGGAAACATGGCAGCGGAAGCCTCAGCAGCCCGGAGCCAGCCTGGTAGCGCAGTTGCCGCTGCCGCCGCCACTGCCAAAAGGGAACTGGGGACGTCCGGTGGCACAGATCTCCTGCCCCCTTCCCCCTTTGTTTTGACTGATGGGGGAGGCTCGGGAGTTGTGAGCGGGCGGCTGTTGCCCAGGAAGGGTGCAAGGTGTGTGGTTTCTCTGGCGGGCAAGGTGCAAAGCCCTTCTTTTGCACCCTGTGAAACAAAAATGCGCAGAGTTTTTAAAAAACTGGGCAATGGCGCACCACCCAGCCATGACTCCCCGGCTTCCCCCGATCTCCTGCCCGTTTCCCCCGTTGTTTTAACTGATGTGCTTAAGAGGGTGAGGGATCAAAACTGTGTTCCAACTTAACTAAAATTCCACAAGAAAAGCTAGATTCTGCAAACTGTATAAATCATACACACAAAAAACAACCCGTCTTCTAGCAATTATAGGGGGGACAAGGCTACTAAAAATCCTCATCAGCCAATCCCTTGACTTCTGAGATTTCTCATTGCCCACATAATGTCAAGTATTAGGGTTGCCATTAATCTGGAATTTCCTGGACATAGCTGGTATTCGCCCCTTGTAAACAGCGTCCAGGCGGAAAATCACTCAATGTCTGGGAAAATCCAGACATCTTGCAGCCCGTGTTGGGAGGGGGGGCTCAAAAAAGCCCCCCCAAAACAAAACTCAACAACTTTGCCAAACAACTTTGCTCAACAACATTTTTGTCTGGATTTTCACTTTTTTGAAATATGGCAACCCTAGTATGGTTCACACCCATGGGAGTGTGCCTACTGGCTCCCCCTCCCCCCTTTTAAAAAGGATACGGAGAGCCTGAATTCTACCGCTAGTACTACATTCTGTAGCTTCCTTTTGTGCTTCTGCAGAATCATGGAATACACATTGCACTGTATATACTGCTCTGAGCTGTTGCAGAAGGATAGGATACAATATTCACAAATAAATAAAATTATGGAGACAATCTAGCCATGCTACGTCTAGCCACACCTTCTGTTCCCCCTGCGCTTCTTCGTGAACTATGTTTTCTTATCACTAACCTTAGTAATCCCAATATGCTTGACAGGCTCTGCATAATTCCCAGTCTTAAATTCAGCCCCCCACTTCTGCACCAATTTGCAATTTATTTATTTTTTAATCTTCAAGAAAACTCCTCAGCATATGCATATTTTTGGCAAGCCTTTCCTCACCCCAACCCCAATATAATGCATTTTGGTATGTAATTTTCACTAATATACAAGTTTATACACACTTTCCCCTAGTATACACATTTTTTACATATTATTTGGTTGGAGAACTTCATAACTCAGTAGGGAGAGCGGGAGACTCTTAATCTCAGGGCTGCGGGTTCAAGCCCCTTGCTGGGCAAGAGACTCCTGCATTGCAGGTTGGACTAGAGGACACTTTGGTCCCTTCCAACTCTACAATTCTATGACTCTATGATCACAAAATTAACAGAAGTGCAAATTTCGAAGGATGGCTGTGTTTCGGTTTGCTTATTGTTTCGGGGACTGCAAATTTGGTTGTTGTTGTTCAGTCATTCAGTCGTGTCCAACTTTTCGTGACCTCATGACCAGAGCACACCAGGCACACCTATCTTTCACTGCTTCCCGCAGTTTGGCCAAATTTGGTAGATTTGCCTTTACATGTGTACGGAATCAAATTTGTCCCCCATCCTTAATCCTGGCTCATTACATTTCCTTCCACAGTCTGTTTCTCCCCCCCCCCAAAAAAAATCTCCTGCCCTTCCTCTCCCTACCCTATCTCTTTCTAGCTCTGTGCTCACAACCATTACCACTCCCCAGTCAACTGGCAGTAATGAGAAATCAAATCACAGCTGTTTCCAACTCGGAGGCACTCTGGGGCCGCTCGTTCTCCTTATGATAGAGCAGACAGCTTCATCTTTTAGCTCTTGTTCCAGCTTGTCCTGGGTAGCAGCCTCTCTCAGACCGCCATGTTGGGCTGCTGTTGGCTGTGCCTCCTCGCGGTGGGCCTCGCTGGCTTAGCCCTTGTGCAAATCATCTGATTGATTGGCTTCCGCGTGCCAGAAGATATTGTGCAAGCTCAGCAGCATTTTACAGCAACTGGCACGGAAGGGAAATTCCTCCAGCAAATGGACATTTTGCTGGACAATAACGCAGCCCTGGCTATTTAACTGCCTTATGCCCTCCTTCCGTTCTTGCCAAGGCTTTCTACCTTTTACCGCAATTCTTCTAATTTATCTGACAAGGTGTTGCGAGGGATTCCAGGGAATCTCTTAGCAGCGCACAGATTCTACACACACACACACACCTTGCACGCGCTAGGCTCTCTGCCCAATTGGCTCCAAGCAAAGGACTTAGATTTGTATTTCACAGGTGCTGAACAGAACCTGGTCAGATATTATTAATTTTACTCTAACATGGTTGGGTGACTAGAATGTCAGAGTGGAGAGGCCAACACAAAATTCTGATTCACTCTTATCTGGAATACTGGAAGAAGAGGAAGAGGAAGAGGAGGAGGAGGAGGAGAGGAGGAAGAAGAAGAAGAAGAAGAAGAAGAAGAAGAAGAAGAAGAAGAAGAAGAAGAAGAAGAAGAAGAAGAAGAAGAAGAAGAAGAAGAAGAATTGATAAAAGTCACAAATATTATTTCTAGGGCTGTCAACTGATTAATAGCCAGTCTTATTAGCTGATTGAAAGTAATCGAGGAGGGGAGGGGTCTATCTATCACTTCCAAAGTCCTGCTAGCTTGCACTGGCCAGAGCAAGATGTGCATGGCAGGGGAGAGACACGTTTCTCTTTTTGCCCTGGCTATTTTTGTTTTGTTTTGTTTGTTTGTTTGTTTATAAAATTCACCCCCTTGGACTCTAAGGTTACCTCTGCCCTACCCCTGGAAGGAAACCCAGTCAGATGGGTGGGGTACAAATAATAAAAGTTTGATGATGGTGATGATGGTGATGATGGTGATGATGATGATGATAAACATTGCTGGCAGTAGGTCTAACTTAGGGTTGCCATATTTCAAACAGTGAACATCCGGATAGTCATTGAGCTTTTTTTGCTTTTGCCCAGAATTGTTGAGCTTTGACATTTTTGACCTATTTTGACCTATTTTTTATTTAATAGAAAATCAACAACAACGACACTGCTGACATGGGTTGCCATACGTCCAGATTAAAACCTGCTGGGTTCTGGATTCCTGCCAGTGTGGTGTAGTGGTTAAGAGCGGCAGACTCGTAATCTGGGAACCGGGTTCACGTCTCCTCTCCTCCACATGCAGCTGCTGGGTGACCTTGGGCTAGTCACACTTCTTTGAAGTCTCTCAGCCCCACTCACCTCACAGAGTGTTTGTTGTGGGGGAGGAAGGGAAAGGAGAATGTTAGCCGCTTTGAGACTCCTTCGGGTAGTGATAAAGCGGGATATCAAATCCAAACTCTTCTTCTTCTTCTTCTTCTTCTTCTTCTTCTTCTTCTTCTTCTTCTCTCAGAGTGGACCCCTGCCTATGGGAAGCCTGAGTGCAACTGCATCCTCCCCACTTGCGATTCCCAGCAACTAGCATTCAGAGGAGCTCTGACAGTGCAGATAGCACATAACTATCAATAGCACATAACACCAGGGCTGAAAGAGCTGCACTCGCTGCCAATATGCTTCCATGCCAAGTTTAAGGTCTTGGCATTAACAAATAAAGCCCTGGACAGCTTGGGACAAGTGATCTCCAGGAATGCCTTGCCTTGCATACCCCTGTCTGGTCACAGAGATTCTCGGGAGAGTGGCTGTTAGTAGAGCCGGCTAAAACTGGGGTCTTTTATTTGGCGGCACCTACCCTTTTGAATTGTGGGACGCTGGTGGTGCTGTGGTCTAAACCAGAGAGCTTAGGGCTTGCCGATAAGAAGGTCAGCGGTTCGCATCCCCGTGATGGGGTGAGCTCCCTGCTCCTGCCAACCTAGCAGTTCGAAAGCATGTCAAAGTGCAAGTAGATAAATAGGTACCGCTCTGGCGGGAAGGTAAATGGTGTTTCCGTGCGCTGCTCTGGTTCACCAGAAGCGGCTTAGTCATGCTGGCCACATGACCCGGAAGCTGTACGCCAGCTCTTTCGGCCAGTAAAGCGAGATGAGCGCCGCAACCCCAGAATTGTCCGTGACTGGACCTAATGGCCAGGGGTCCCTTTACCTTTACCCTTTTGAATACACTCCAGATGAACCCCAGTCAGGCACCTACAATTTGGCATTTAGGTACCTCCTTAAAATCCATTGGCTCACCCAAGCTTTCATCGATGGGTGTTCCAAGTGGGAAAATGTATTAAAGTTGATCTATTGATTTGCAGTGTGTTTCTCACTTGTTTTATGAATTGTTGCTTTTATGCTGCTCACTGCCTTGACTTCCCCCCGCTCCGCTTAATGTTGGTGGTACAGACATTTTTGCAAATAAATACCTATATACTCGAGTATAAGCCGACTTTTTCAGCACATTTTTTTGTGCTGAAAAAGCCACCCTTGGCTTATACTCGAGTGAGGTGGGTGGCAGGTGAGGGATGGACGGCGGGAAAGGGATGAACAGCGGGAAAGGAGCAAGGGCAGGCATAGGAGCCGCCAGCGGCAAAGGCGGTGGAGGAGGAAGGAGCAGCCGAAAGCAGGTGGTTTGTGGTGTGGTGAACCAGGCTTATACTCGAATCAATAAGCTTTCCCAGTTTTTTGTAGTAAAATTAGGTGCCTCGGCTTATATTCGGGTTGGCTTATACTCGAGTATATACGGTAAATATCTCTGTGGCCACTGAAATATCTTTATGGGGGGCTATGGGGGGCACTGCAGCAGATGGAGAACTACCTCTCCTACCCTTCCTGACCCCACCCCAACCAGAGGATATGGAGGTTAATGATTAATCTAGCTCTGTGCTCAATCAATTAAATTTAAACAAATTTAAAATTAAAATATTACTGAAACCTCATTGCAGCTTCTTTATTTGAGATACTGAAGAAGGTATAAAATAGCCCTTGTTTAATCAATTGTGAGCAACCGCTCATTATTAAGGCTAATATTTAATATATTATTATTATTCCCCCCCTTCCCTTATTACAGTCATGTTCCAGGACCAAAATAATCTCAAATAATAAACAAGAATTCCCTTAACTCACAGTCCCACTAATTTTATACTGGCCCTCGGCAATTAGATTTGGCCCCCACTGATTAATTAACAGTTAGTGCAGATCCATTTATTACCATTATTATATAATTACTCACTAATTTTAAGCACTGGAGATCAAGAAGACCAGAAATGTTAGGTCATCCATACTGCAATTTAATTTCAAAATACCAACCAAGAGAAAACAAGTAGTTTATTGAAATCAGTCATGCTAAATATGTTACTGATTAAACTTTCAGAGCAACTCACCTATTTTCATTGGTTTATTATGATCAGCTGCCATTATAGATTAGCAGCTGGTGCTACTTTGAAACAGTAGTGAAAGTGCCTATAGATGAGGTGGGGGTTGGGGTGGCTGAGGATATTTTAGGCGTGTGGTTAATTTAATATTCACACCTTGACAGCTCCGCAGAAGCGATGCAAAAATAAAAATAAAAAGTTTGAATGCATTTTAATTAAAGCTCAAAATTAATACAGATACAAATAAACACATCAGTAAAATATGGAGAAACGACAGCTTTTTTTTAAAGCAATAATTTTAATTTTGCATGTAAACATTATCTCAGAAATTATGGGTGTTCAGAAGCTATTGTGCCACCTATCTGAAGTCAGCAGACAAGAAATGCACACATGTAATCGGATGCCACCAACAGGCAGGAAAACTGCCATAGGAAAGGGCAGAAGGGAAAGTAATTCACTCTGCATGCAAAGGGTACTGGCTTCAATCTTCGGCATCTTCAGGTAGGGCTGCAAAAGACCCCTGGGAAACTGCTCCCAGGCAGGTGAGAAAATACTAAGCAAGGTGAATCATTTGTCTCTCTGATTCTGCATAAGGAACAAGAACACAGAGATGCCTTTTACTGTCATTGTTCTGTCTATCTCAATATTGTCTACTCAGGCTGGCAGTGCTTTCCCAGTCCCATCGGGAACCCTGGAGAGCTGCTTCCCATCAGTGGTGGCATTACTGAAGTAAATGGGCCAATGGTCTCCCCCTTGGTGGTGGAAGCTTCCTATGTCCCTCTGCTCCTACTAATAGTGCTCCTGATTATGAGATTGTCAGTGTATAATTTTGCACCACACTTTCCCCTTGTAGCATCGGGGTCACGGTGGAATTAACTACTTCAGGAGCTAAAGGAGATTTTTTAAAAGTGTGTTTCTTTGTTATGTTATGTTAAAAGCAAAATAAAAAATATATTTTTTAAAAAGGAGATTCTGATTAAACACAAGGAAGGGCTTTCTGATAGCGAGAGCTGCTTGACAGTGGAACAGACTTCCACAAGAAGTAATGAACTCTCCTTCCATGGAGGTTTTTAAGCAGAGGTTGGATGCCCGTCTGTCGTGTACGATCTAGTGCATGCTGTTGCATATAGTTGTGCTGTTCTCCAGAACATGCCTACTATTGACAGGATTTGCCATTTCTGCTTATGTGCACTGTTCCGGCCAACCTAGCAGTTCGAAAGCATGCCCATACAAGTAGATAAATAGGTACCACTGCAACAGGAGGGTAAATGGCATTTCCATGCACTGTGGCACTCGTCATGGTGTTCCGTTGCACCAGAAGAGGTTGCTGCCTACATGACCCGGAAAGCTGTCTACGGAAAACATCGGCTCCCTCGGCCTGAAAGCGAGATGAGTGCCACAACCCCACAGTCGCCTTTGAGAGGGCCAGTGTGGTGTAGTGGTTAAGAGTGGTAGACTCGTAATCTGGTGAACCAGGTTCGCGTCTCCACTCCTCCACATGCAGCTGCTGGTGACCTTGGGCTAGTCACACTTCTCTGAAGTCTCTCAGCCCCACTCACCTCACAGAGTGTTTGTTTGTTTGTTTGTTTGTTTGTTTGTTTACCAAAAATTTATTGGTTTTCCATACAAACAAAAAAGACATAACACATCACAATAAACCACAAATACAATAAAAACAAAAGAAACCAAAAGACCGAATTAAAAAAAATAAAATAAACGAAAAGAAAATACAAACCTACATACATACCTACACCTAAACAGGAACACCAACTCTTCATTTAATTGTTTATATCTTGTTTCAAATCGAATTTGAAACACTCACAGAGTGTTTGTTGTGGGGGAGGAAGGGAATGGAGAATGTTAGCCGCTTTGAGACTCCTTCAGGTAGTGAAAAGCGGGATATCAAATCCAAACTCTTTTTCTTCTTCTTCTTTGACTGGACTTAACTGTCCAGGGGTCCTTTGCCTTTACATTTACCTTTACCTTATGTGCACTATAAACTGCCACATACATATAAAATACCGGTACTCTTTCTCCTCTAAATCTTACTAATACTACTGCTCTAAATCCAATGCTATTTTGGGCCAGTGATCTGATTCCCTTGTGCACAAGGGTTTCACATGTGCTAGCTCTGCCAGAGAATTGTCAGTCATTCATATCAGGTGGTCAGCAGGAAGAAGGGTACAGGGGGTAGTATCCAATACCAATCCTACTCTGAGTAGACCCATTGGATATAATGGACATGACTAACTTACATGAACTAAGGATGGCATTGCTGTCAAAATTGGCTAGCATTAAATCCAAGCCTGCTGCCAAACAGCACGATAATTATTATTATTTTTGTCTGGCAATGTATGCTAGATCAAATACGAACCATGTGTCATGCATGCTTTTTGTGTACTGCAATTCCCCAATCATTTATGGGTGCAGACGCAGAGACCTGTTTCTGTACACACATGCAGTGTCAATACAACTTTCTTGGTTCTTGGCTTGTTAGCTGAATCCATAGATCCCCTTTCCCTTTTTCACCTCAACGGTGTGATGTTATCTCATCTCTCAGGACTGTTGGTATGTCTAGATAATAATGTGTTCGCTGGATTCTTCCTAATGGCCTATGATTTGCCATGTTCTTGAGTACCCTCCAAAGGAAACAAGGGATTATTTTGTGTTGGCTGAGAAACAGAGAGCTGAAATAAATGCAAAACGTAGGAACACGTTCTCATCTAGCTGGCCATGTTGGTTTTCCAACTGAGGTTATTTGGAAGCTCCTCGGGGGCTCCTCAAGATGAAGGGCTGTAATTGCAGCAAAGCCTCCATGAAAAAGAGTATCAACTTTCCATTCAGCCATGGCTATGCAGTGGTCCCTCGGTTCTCAAACTCAATCCATTCCAGGAGTCCATTCCAAAACCAAAGTGTTCCAAAACCAAGATGTGCTTTCCCATAGAAAGTAATGCAAAACGGATTAATCCATTCCAGACTTTTTAAAAAAAACTCCTAATACAGCATTGATCCATAAAATAAAAACAATAATCACCATACTGTACTATAAAATAAAGAAGACAGTATCATAGATGATAAAAAAATTTTTTAAAAAAATCTTACCTGCACTGATGATAGTCATTGTTTGGATGGGGGGCTTTTATCCATTTCCGCAGTCACACAATCAATCAGTAGCTGAACTGGGTTCCACACAGTCACAAAAACAAACTAACCGAAAAAGCCACAAAAACAAAAGCGCCAAACTTAATCTGTTCCGGAAGTCCATTTGACTTCCGAAATGTTCGAAAACCAAGGTGCAGCTTCTGATTGGTGCAGGCGCCCTGGAAACAATAGCCGACAGCCGCATTGGATGTTCGGCTTCCAAAAAACGTTTGAAAACCAGAACATTTACTTCTGGGTTTTCGGAGTTTGAGAACCAAGGCGTTTGAGTACCAAAGCGTTTGAGAACCAAGGTACAACTGTATCAAAATTATGCAACTGCAGCAATTGCAGCAGGGCCCATGCCAGTGAGGACTTTTGGATTGCAATATTTTATTTTATTTTATTTTATTTTATTTTGCAAGCTTCTAACCTTCTGATTAAACTCCAGCACCCAAGAATCTAAAGGGGGAAATCTGGCACCCAGGAATCTGGGAGATCCCTGTTCTCCCACTAACCCATAACACTACTTTTAAAAGTAAAAAGTATTTTTATCACAAACAGATCTCCACTGTCCCCTTATCTGCAGGCTAAAGATAACTTAGGCCTAAGATAACTCCTTTTAGGAATCAATCTCCTGTGTACCCTAACCTGGGAGTAAGCTAATTTGAACACGAGTGGATCTTAGGCATTTGAAACACACGCTTGTCAGGCCAGATTAAGATTGGTTGAAGCCTTGGATATGTACTAATTTTCGTGGTGGGGGGAAGAGGAAGGAAAAACTTGGCCCTTTATAGTACAGTTAAAAATGTGAAATTGGAAATACTCAGTGTTTCTATTGTCAAGGTTGGCAAAATGTACATTATTTTGTGTTTTGTTGAAAATTGTGAAAACGCATGTGTTCGGAGTATTTTTTTTTATCATTATTGTGGTACACAAAAGCTTGTGCAATAATAAATTCGTTAGTATTTAAGTTACCACAGAAGTTACTTTGTGGTACCTTATTTCATGCACTCCTTTTTGTGGGGAAGGGGGTTCTATTTTGGGAACTAGATCAGGGGCTCCAAGCCCCCTTAATCTGGTTTTATTTTATTTATTTTTAATTAAATGTGTTAGTTGCTTTATCAGAGCAACCCAAAGTGACTTACAACCAAACAGACAGACAAAAACAAAAACAAAAAACAAAAATCACTTAGATCCATTAAAACCAAGAAGGGGGGGGGGAGTGCATTTAAAGACAGCCGCAGGATAACATCATGGGTTGCATATTCAATTGATGCAAGATAACAGCAAGGGATGAAAGTCCAGCCAGTGGCCTGTGTATGCTGAAAGTCCAGTCTAGAACCTTTAACAAAATACAGAGTTTCTGTAATAGATAGACACCAGCTCATTGGTGGATAATTTAAGGAGGGAATTCTCTGTGAAGACAGGGAAATTGAAAGCCACTTATTTACATCTTACTAACATAAAGTGCTGGGCAGAGGAGAACATTGTTTAGCATTTTCTGCCATGATTAAAACCAGTCAAAAGTGAACAAAGGTGCAGTGCTTTGAAAAGGGCTCGTTTTTGGGGGGGGGGGGTGTTTCTGCAGATCATATTTCCACTTACCGCAAAGAATATTAGCACCCACCTTTCATGTAGTTTTACAATGGCAAGTGGTTCTTTTTTATTTTATTTTTTAAAGAAACCAATAGGGTTGATAAAACCCAGAAGGTGAAGCTAACAGCTAATAACAGATCCAAACGGTTATTCAGACAGTGAGTGATCTTAATAGAAAATGTGAAAGAACTTGAGAGGGGGGGATTGTTCCGTGGCTTGTACAATTTTATGAGGTGGGGACAAAGTTATATTGTTTTAGAAGTTACACCTGTCTTAACCTTTGCAGAAAAGATTTAAGGGCTGGGAAAAAGGAGGGAAGGCAGATGAAGGACAGGTCTTGTCCACAGTATAAGTCAGTAACCGAAACACTAAGCTGTTTTCCAAGTTTCAATTATCTTTTCATATAATTTAAAAAGAAAGAAAGCTCCCCCACACCCAAGCATACTGTAGCTCATGCTTTTTCTCCCTCTCTCATAACACTTCATGGGCATCCAATGAAGCTGAGCACTGAAAGAGTCAGGACGGATTCGTTACTTCTTCGCACAGCACATAGTTAAGCTACACAACTCGCTCCCACAGAAAGAAGGGCTGGCTTCCGATTTAGATGACTTTAAAAGAGGATTGGATGAGAAGCCTATTGAGGGGCCACTAGCCACAATGGCTATGCTCTGCCTCCAATGCTTCTGAGTACCAGTTGGTGGAACCCACAGGTAGAGAGCGCATTTGTGCTCAGATCCTGCTTGCAGATTTCCCACAAGTGTCTGGCTGGCCACTGTGAGAACAGGATCCTGGACAAGATGGATCACTGGCCTGATCCAGCAGGGCTCTATTTCCTTAAAGGTAAAGGTAAAGGGACCCCTAACCATTAGGTCCAGTCGTGTCCGACTCTGGGGTTGCGGCGCTCATCTCGTGTTACTGGCCGAGGGAGCCGGCGTACAGCTTCCAGGTCATGTGGCCAGCATGACTAAGCCGCTTCTGGCAAACCAGAGCAGCACACGGAAACACCGTTTACCTTCCTGCCGGAGCAGTACCTATTTATCTACTTGCACTTTGATGTGCTTTCGAACTGCTAGGTGGGCAGGAGCTGGGACCGAGCAATGGGAGCTCACCCCATCATGGGGATTCGAACCGCCGACCTTCTGATCAGCAAGCCCTAGGCTCTGTGGTTTAACCCACAGCGCTACCCGCATCCCTGTTTCCTTATGATGATACTAAATAAATCTGTTCCACTATTATTAGCATCATGTTGTTGTTGTTGTTGTTGTTGTTGTCTCTCAGCCTGGGTGATGTATCGACACATTGCCTGAAACCGGGTTAAAATTAAAATTGCAAGAACGGTTTCAGGATTTCCGATCAAGCAATGTGTTGTGAATCTCCGCTTGCAGCTAGCATGACACACCTCAGTCAGGCCACCTGATGCTCATCTGATGCTCACCCTCTCCCTCCATCTGCAGCCCAGCCAGCCAGCCAGCACTTTCGTTTCTTTCTCTGGCTGCACAAGCACTGACAGGCTACCTCCTTCCTCTGTTCCTCCTCTCACCCAGTGGAACGGTGGCTCCGAGTAGCCGTCGCTTGCACGGTGAGAGACTATCGTTGGGGCGGCAATCTGCAGCTGGTGGTTCCAGGGAGGCAGTAGCTCCACAGTACCATGTCAAGAGGCACCTGGCTGATGCACTCCATCCAACCTGGCCAGGAAGAGGCAGAAGCTGCGCACAGTGGTGCTAATTGTCTGCGTGGCCAGCAACTGCCTTCTCCCTCCCCACTTTCTTTCCTCCATATACTTCCATATCGCGAAGTTTAGTTGGCAATACATGACAATGTTGGAAAGCAGATATCTCCCAGACCTGGTTATCTCCTCCTCTTCTACTTGAATGAAGACCACCAGGCTTCCCCTGGAATTCCCTGATTATTAAAATTATGTAGGCGCCTTTATTGTACTGTTTCCAATGCCCACTAAAACTTCTTCTTTGGTTTAGGCAAGTCTACCCAGAGAAGTGGGACGCGGGTGGTGCTGTGGTCTAAACCACTGAGCCTCTTGGGCTTGCAGATTGGAAGGTCAGTGGTTCAAATCCCCGAAATGGGGTGAGCTCCCATTGCTCGGTCCCTGCTCCTGCCAAACTAGCAGTTCGAGAGCACGTCAGAGTGCAAGTAGATAAATAGGTACCACTCCGGCGGGAAGGTAAACGGCATTTCCGTGCGCTGCTCTGGTTTGCCAGAAGCAGCTTAGTCATGCTGGCCACATGACCCGGAAAAACTGTCTGCGGACAAACGCCGGCTCCCTCGGCCAGTAAAGCGAGATGAGCGCCACAACCCCAGAGTCATTTGCAACTGGACTTAACTGTCAGGGGTCCTTTACCTTTATCTTTACCTAGACAAGTACATTGACATGCAATTTTATTATGCGTATTTGCTTCTTAAAACAGTTGGTTTTATCCATTTTTGTTAGTTTTGTCTGCTGTTTCTAATGCCCGATCATTTTAATGAATATTTTTATACACTGCTGTAAACATCTTAGAGATAGGGTCTGCAAAGGAGTATATAAATCTTGCTGAATAAAAAATAAGTAAAGCTGCCCACAGAAATCAGTGCATTAACTGGAACAGGCATTTCATATCTGCAATAACTTCAAATAAATGCCAAACACACACAAATTACTTAACCCAGCTGGAAATATTAGACACCTAAAGGAGACTAATTTTAGCCTTTTTTGCATAGACATCTTAATAGATGAGGGAATATGAAATGCAGTGACACACGCAGCATTTATACTCATAACAAAAACGTACCTTCTGCTTAAAATATTCATACCTTAGTTTGCAGGCTGACATGTGTAACACTTTAAAAACATCACATTCCTGAGGGCTTCAGCAGTGCAATTTTAGCTTTTGCCGGGAATTGCCCATTGAATAATAAAATTCCATGAATTATTGAAAGGCTTTCCATGTAAGGCAATGGAATACAATTCCCACCTTGGCGCATGTTTTTAAGTACATAACGATATTACGACTTCAGAAAGGTGATCTTGCACCTTGCTTGTCGCAGCACGCTTTGGAGTATTATTCACACTAGCCTCTCTGGAAGAGTGCTGACATTTCTCTTTTTCTTCCCCTCACCCTCGCATACGTATCTGAGGTCACCGGTTCAAATCCCGGTGGAGGCCAGGTGGAGGCTCCCTTCGCCATCTGTGAATCCAAGATGAAATATTTTTGCTGCTTTTGTAAAATGTGCAAGCTGCTGTTTGGTAACCAAGACTGCATCTGAATGTCTTTGTGGGTTGTTGTTTTCCCCTTCTCCACTTCTCGAGCAAATGCTTGGCAAGGTAAATATCTCTAAGACATGGGCATACATACTACTACAGTGCTATTCCAACTATAGTTTGTAGATATAATAATAATAATTTTTAAAAAAACATGGTTTTCCCCTCACAACAACCCTGTGACATGACTACCTCAAGATCACTTCCTTCTTCCTGCTTCTTGGGATATCACAGGAACATAGGAATCTGCCTTATACTGAGTAAAGACCGTTGGTCCATCTAGCCGACCGGAAATGGCTTTCCAGAGTTTTAGATAGGAAGTCTTTCCCAGCCCTATGTGGAAATGCTAAGGATTGAAACTGTGACATTTTACTCAAATCTATTTATTTGTATATTAATGTTGTAAGTTGTAATTTCAATGTAGATTTCTTTTCTTCTTTTTTCTTCCCCTCCCTTCTCCCTCCTTCCCCCCCCCACTCCCTCTTTATTCTCTTCTTTTTGTTTTTCGGCTCCTTTTTACGACTATTCTTTTTTCTGGTATTGTTAAATTGTGTATGGGCTGTATGTAGAAGTGTGTGTGTTTTTGTGTTGTGAAATCGTCATGTGTTTTATTGAATCATGTATATTACATGTAGTGATTTTGCTGTTTAATAAAAACTATTAAAAAAAACTGTGACTTTTTGCATGAGAAGCATGTACTGTACCGCTGAGCCATGTGATTTTGTGTGTGTGTGTGCATGTGCGTGCGTGCGTGCATGAAAGTGTACAGGAGTGCTGCTTTTTTTAAAAAAAATTAAAAAACACCTTACAAATGTTTTGTTTTGTTTTAAATCACATAACAGTTCCCTGCAAAAGCAGATTGTATAAATTGACCCTCGACTGGTTCTTGAACTTACTTTCCAAGTTACTTGGGGCTTTCACATATCAAACCTGGCATTTATCACAAGGAAACCCAAGTGAAAAAGCAATCATGCTAAATTCTTTGAAGACTGGATATTCGTGGAGATATCCCCCAGGATTTGTTATCGACACTTATAGTTTATCTTGCTAATGTAATCTATAGCCAAACCTATCACAAGCACTGAAGGTAGGTAACAGTATAATAGGTTTTCTTTTGCGTAGGTAGGGGGAAAAAATCCCCTGGTAGTTAAATAGAGCTGTGCTTCTTCACACTCTTAGCAAAATTAAACCAATGTATCATTTACATAGTTATAACATGTAACCAGAAGGGTTTTTTTCCCAGTTGTCTGAAGCATAATGTTGTCCTAATTGAAGAACTTTTTTTTTTATCTCATCATAAAAAGCAATAGAACAAGAGGATTAGGGAAAACTCTTTGGAAGAAGAAAAAAATCAGAGCCCTTGTTATTGCTTCTAGATGGACTAACAATTCAGATCTAATTGATCACAGCATTAATTATACATAATCTCTACATACTAGGGTAGCCTTGTGGGACATTTCTAATCAAATTAGAACTAATTCAAAGCAGCCTGGGATTGCAGAAAGCTTTGTCTCTATTTTAGAACTGAGTTGAGGGATACTTGATGGATGTTACATCTTGCTCTAAGATCATGCAGGGTAAAAAAAAAATAAATCCTTGAATACCTCACTGCCTCCCTGTAGAACAGTCATTCTGAATGTGGTAAATCCGCTCCACTTACCTGTGGGGAGGAGTTGCGGTGGACTGCGTGGTCGCCCTCTCACTTCCGGGTGGGCGGGGGACTTTGTCCCACGCTGCCCGGAGGATTCCCGGCCGCGTCAGCAACAGCCGGCCAAATGGCCGGCTGGGGGGGGGTGGCCGGGGCTCCCCTTTAAAGGCAGAAGTGCGAGCCAGAGGGCTTCCTTTTGGCTCGCTTCCTCAATCTCCCACCCTCCCTCCCTACTTGCAGGTTTTCCTTCAATGGCCTTGCTCTGGACTTCGGTTGGTCGCCTGCCCTTGTCAGGGGCCTGGTAGGAATTTTTCCACTTGGCAGATTGGCTTGGCCATGTGGTTTTCGCCTACCGTTTGTGGTTAGGCATTGGGTGACCTAATGATGGGGGAGGGGAGGCCTGGCCATCGCCTGCCCCTCCAAGCTTAAGGGTATTCCATTAAAGGAATCTGGGGGTATGGATCTTGTGATGATTATGGCGTACAGCTGATGAGAACCCCAAATTAACAATTTCAACTTTGGGGTTTTCATCAGCTGTACGCCATAATCATCACAATTATAACAAACAAAGGCTTGACATATCTCGCTTTGCATGTCATGAGTCTATCTCATATATTAAACTCCAGTAGCTAATGAAAACAATTGCTTACATAAATGGACTGTTCCACGATATTCTAATTTTTCGAGTTTCACCTGTACATTGTAGCCGACGGCATGGTTAGGGTGGCCTCACTCACCTAACCTCTGGGCGCTTGTGTGAGTTGGGGGGTGGGGAGGTGGTGTGCCATTGTCAACACAGCCAGTGGAGGCTGTAGCAAAGCAAGGTCATGTGGTAACCCGGTGCAGAAAATATCTTGTCTCACACACACACACACACACACACTGAAATCTCTCTCTCTTTTTGCCTGCAAAAATGGTTTGACTTTATTTCATTTGGGGGGGGGAGCCAAAGTTGTTGCACTTTTGGGGGGGAAGTCAAAGCTGTTCAGCTTCTTTGGCGGAGATCGCATGCCTTGCGATGAGGAGACTGCCTGCTGCCCTACAGCTGCGAGGGACCGTTTTGACAGCGGGAAGCCTGCATGCACCAAACCTACAGCGTCAATCACAGATGTTGACTGCCGCACATTTTGTCACCACCCTCAGAGGTGGAACCCGGGGTGGACCACATCCACCGCATCCACCTTGCTCCGCCCCTGAGTGGAACCAATCCAGTGCTCCTGCGAGTACATTTTACACCTTGTCAACCTCGCTGCTACCTCATCCCTCTCACAGCATTGTGAACTAACTGGAAGACAGAGGAGCGCCACAACTCCATCCACCACTGGAAATATGGGTAAAAACATACAAAGCTGACACAGTCCAGAAGGAGTTTTGTCTCTCCCTGTCACAAGGCATCTGAAGCTTTCTATATGGTTGCTGAGGGAACGTCTGGCTTTTGGTGTTTTGGCAGCATGAGAGATGATGGAGTTTTGGCAAGGGAACATGAAAGGTCAGAGTTCTTCCTGCGTAACAGCACCCACCAGTTTTGTGCCCTCCAGATGTTTGGACTACAACTCCCATCACTAGTCCCCATCAATTCCAGTCTAAAACATCTGGAAGACACCCGGTTAGGGAAGCTTGCTGTATAATATTCATGACAGGCCAGCAGCTTCTGAAAGCTGCCTTTTTTCCTGGTCTGCTCACAGATGGTGTTGTTGAGCTTTCAAGACCAGAGTTTCCCCTTTGACCTATACCTGCTAGGAAGTCTTTGAACATTGTGAGCAATGCAATTCGCTATATGTTTAGAATAATAGAACACTTTGGAAACTTCAATAAAAGTGATTTATTGGTTCTAATTAAATCTCCCTCTTCTTCTTTCTTCCTAAGCATTATAGCAGATACCAGTCCTAGATAACTTTCATTTTGGTCTGACATTTACTTGCCAGCTAAGAAGTGGGAATTTGGGCTGGACAATTCATTTTAATTTTGGTGAAAAATATCATTTAAATGTCAGAAAACTGCATATTTAACATTTGCAGTAATTAAGTGGCTTTAATTTAATAATAAATCTCCCTGCTTTCATTTTATTTACACTTGTTCTACCCTGTCCTGGTTTGGCAACCTTCTATGGCAATTCAACTACAACTAATTGCTTCTTTACTTGTGCAAATACATTTTAATGCATTTTCCTGCCCAATTGGCACGTTTACTGTTTAATTGATAGAAACTTGTTTCAAGGATTTTGCCCCCCCCCTTCAGTTGAAGGCTGCTGTCATGTGATCAAAGTTCTATGATTACACTTTGAAATAGTTCCAGTTACAGGTGGGTAGCCGTGTTGGTCTGCCATAGTCAAAAGAAAATCAAAAATAAAATTCTTTCCAGTAGCACCTTAGAGACCAACTGAGTTTGTTCTTGGTATGAGCTTTCGTGTGCATGCACACTTCTTCAGATGGTCTGAACAAAGACATTGGATTCTTATCTCATTATACATAACAAAGCTATCTTTAGCCATCTCACCCCTTGCCTTTCCCTGCAAGACTAATTACAGCCGTTAAGAGTCGTCAACAGGTTTTCCACACCTATCAGCTGATCACCCATTCCCACCACCCTTCTGAGCAATACCCCTCCCCACTCCCTCACTATATTTAAGGATCTGGTGACTTCTGTTTCAGTGTATCTGAAGAAGTGTGCATGCACACGAAAGCTCATACCAAGAACAAACTCAGTTGGTCTCTAAGGTGCTACTGGAAAGAATTTTTGATTTTCTTTTGACTTTGAAATAGATCACATCTCAGTCTGAAGAAAATTGTATGCAAAGTTTGGAATGTGCCAATCCTGTAGATCAGGTTTGGGCAAAAGGTAGATTTGAATCTGCTTATTTTCTCTGATGTTCAGACTGTGTTTCTCTTAGAATGCCAATGCCACCCACCAGAGAGGTGCCAAAACTAAGTTCCTGTGAGTTCCCCCTGAAAAAACCCTTTGTCTGGGGAATGAGGCCCACTTGTACAATGGAGCTTTTCTCTTCTCTCCCCCTGTGTGCTCCTTCAACATGTTCTGGGGATCTCGCAATGCTCCATAGCAGATTTTAGAGGGCACAAGGGGAAGGAGATGGCGGAAAGTCTGGTTGCATGAGTGACCCTCATTCTATACACCTTGCCCTGCGGTTCCTGTAAAAAAAAAACAAAGGAAGTCAGAAAAAACCTAACATCTGTCCACCCACACTGAAGTTGCTGTTGTTGCATCACCTATGCCGCAGCATTTAGGAGATTTGCAGCATACAAAATTAAAGTTGTCTGAGAGCCAGTGTGGTGTCGTGGTTAAGAGCGGTAGACCCATAATCTGGGGAACCGGGTTCGTGTCTCTGCTCCTCCACATGCAGCTGCTGGGTGACCTTGGGCTAGTCACACTTCTCTGAAGTCTCTCAGCCCCACTCACCTCACAGAGTGTTTGTTGTGGGGGAGGAAGGGAAAGGAGAATGTTAGCCGCTTTGAGACTCCTTCAGGTAGTGATAAAGCGGATATCAAATCCAAACTCCTCCTCCTCCTCCTCCTCCTCTTCTTCTTCTTCTTCTTCTTCTTCTTCTTCTTCTTCTTCTTCTTCTTCTTCTTCTTCTTCTTCTAGAAGCTCTGGTAGGTTTAGTTCAACTCCATCAATTAGCAGGTGCTACTGGAGAATAAGCACAAGCTCCAATAATCAATTGACCATCAGGTATTGGAAACTGCTGCACACTTGGCTTCACAAGCTCCAATAATTAGCAGGTCACCAGATCTTGCAAACCACAATTCTAAGTCCTAGAGAATTGTGTGTGATCACAATTGTGTGTGATCACAATCACAACAATGCAGGACTGGGAGGAGGTGCTGATTGTTCCCTTCTGTTTGTGGCTGCATACTTGATAGCACTGTAAGGCCCCGATTACACTTCAAATTTAAAGCAGAATCGTGCCACTGGAAACAATCATGCCACACCCACACCCAAAAATCCTGTGAGCTGTAGTTTGAAAATGGTATTTAGAGTTGCCAGGACAACCCTATTCCCCTCACAAAGCTACAGTTTTCAGGAAAGAGGGATTTACTGTTAATCCACTCTGGGAACTGTAACTCTGTGTGGATTTGACACCCACCCTCCCAACAGTTCTGAACAGAGGAGAGGTGCCAAGAGTTTCCCTCCATGAGCAAGTAATGTAGATGACTTTTTCTCATTGGTGGAGGGGGCAGGGAGGGGACATGCCTGCACCATTTTGTGGCTCCGTGTCTTTTCCCACAGTGTTCGATATGGCAGCCATTTTGTGTCACGCCACACACCCACTACAGGAGCCATTTTGTGAATGGCGCCCACTCTCTCATAGCTCCAAATGTACCCTACTGACCCAAAAAGTTTGGCGGCCCCTGCCAACAAGCCACCAAACAATGCAAGATCTGCTAGCATAGCATGTGCTACAGAGTTGGTCTCCATGATTCAGTCAGAGTAACTTTTCTGCTGACCTTCTCGCAGGTTCTGGACCGATGCAGCAGCCTTTCATCTTCTCAGTTGCTCTCGAAATGCACGTCCGTGTCCACAGCTTCGTCCTTTTGCTGAGCACTCATGTTCTGTCTCCATATGTTATGGCTGTAAGTGCCTATGTGTCAAAAGGTGTTGTTTTTTTTCCTTCCAAAAGCAGAGTTAGCTTAATGATGCCTAATACTTAGGAAGCATAACCTAGCTTCATATTTTAATTAAGCTACTCAGTGTTTTCAGACCACAATGCGCTAGAAACTCTAGTGGCCATGGCAGGAATGGTGCATGTTTATTTCACTTTGGTCGCCATGACATGAGTTGTGTTGAAAAATTTAAGCAAAGAGAAAAATTGTGCCTTTTATCCAACCATTCACTCATGCTAAAACAGGGGAGCAGCAGTGAAGACAATAGTATAACTATACATTTTTAACTAAGGGAGTTTGAGGTAATACTTTCTGTTACTCAAATCAGAGACCCCAGATGTGATTATACTAACACGGCTGCCTCTGTTGTTATGTATTTTGACCCTATTATTCTGCTTAACTTGGTGATCTGCAACCACTGATGCATTTAGGTAGGTGTATCATATTTCAAAAAGTAAAAACCGGGACACCCCAAAAGTTGTTAAGTTGTTGAGACCCACGATTTTTCCGTTGACTTCCCTAAGTTCCAGGACAAAGCGCCACCTTTCAGAAATTCCCCCCAGATAATCAATTCTGACTTTGAAGTCCTGGTAATGTCCAGGAAAGTCAAGACGTATGGCAGCCCTAGATACATTGTAAGTAATAAGATGCATAAAGAAACGAATTCCGATCACTACCTGCATCCACGTTCCAACCAGGACACACATATATGCCTGGGAAACTTTCTGCAGTTGCTTTTATTCATCAGGGGATATAAGCAGTCTTGGATTTCTTTTTAGGCTGCATTCATTCATTCAAAGAAATCTCGCTCTTCCCAACAGATGTTTCTAAATGCTTACATTTATTTTTTATGAAGGTTTTACAAGAATCAATTCCAGTTTATAAGTCTTCCCCCCCCCTCTCTCTCCCTCTTTTTTTTTCCTTGAGGAAAGAAGATTTGAAGATCTATTTCTGTCTTCTTGGACTGGTGTTCCGGTTTAAGTTTTACTTATTGCTTTTAAAACAGGGGGATTTTATGTGAGCTGTGTCTTTACATGCAAAGCAGCTATTCACAAACCACCACTTCTTGTACCATAACACATGCAAAATCCAAAAGCAGATAGACACACACACCCCAACAGACAGATTTACTATGCCCAGGATGCAGGAAAAGAAATGAGTCACATGAGCCAATTGCAGCAGAGCAATTATTGTTTTGGGGGTAGGTGGCTGCTTACAACATTGATTTGTTTTAGGCAGAGAAACCATGACTAAAAACAATTAAATTAGGACATGTTTGTGTTCGGTGTTTAGGGCAGGGCAGATTCCATTCTATATGCTCCATAAATATTTCCAATCAAGATGATGCTTTTTTGCAGAGTTGCTGTGACTCAAAACTCCTAGACCCCCAGCAGCTGCTAGACTCACCTGTCATGTCATTGGTGGCATCTTCAGGTCCCAGTACTTCATCTTACAAGGGATCAAGGGAGGAATAACATCAACCCCTCACCTTTTCTGAATCAGCCCCAAGTTGCTTGGGAATGCAATGTGACTTTCCTTCTCCATTCTGCAGATCATCAAACGGTTTAGCTCAGCAGTAAAGAACATGCCTTGCGTGCAAAAGGCCCCAGGTTCAATCCCTGGGGTCTCCATGTTAGGGGTGGGAAAGAGTTGTGCCTGAAACCTTGGGAAACTGCTTCCAGTCAATGTTGGCAAATATCCTTGCTACCTATTATCTCCTATGGATGTCCTCTCCTGACACAGTTAAATCTGTCATCTACTCACAATTTCTTCCAGGAAGCCTTTTAGACCTGGAATGATTCCGCCCCTCCCCAAGGTTCTCCCGAGGGATCAGTACAAAAGACCGTGTTGAATATTCACCAGGCATTATTGGGCTATTTTGACCATTGCCACAGAGGATTTTGAAATCTGTATTAAATGTGCTTGAGTGGGTACCTGGGGTGACAGGTGTTTGTTTGTTTGTTTGTTTGTTTGTTTAAAAATGGGGGGAGATATTTGAAATAAAAGTCAGATGTTCAAATTCTGAAATCCATCTATGACATTTAGCAGTATTTAACAGTATCATACCCTTTTCAAGGTTTGTGGTGGTCAAAAGCACGGCAAAAAAACCTATTAGCTTTCTGAAATTTATTAGGCTCTTTTGAAAAGTGGCATGGTCCACCCCTCTGCACCAAAGGAGGGAAAACTAATTAAAAAACTAAGCCATCCATGGCAGAGGTTTAGTCAAACTCTGATTACTGCCACTGTTTTATAAAAACTTTCCATACTGGCGAATCCAGAATTTGGTTCTCAGGCCCACAGTTTCACTTCTTCCTGTCTGCCAATCTATAAAAGAGGAAGAAGAAGAAGAGAGCAAAGTTTCTCCCAGCATGAGTATCGCTGCAATAAATATTGAATGTCCTTTCTTCCAGTCACACCACAATGAGATGGGATCTGTTCCTTTACTCCCCACCAACCTTGATCAACGTACAAGGCGTTTTGTACTGCACTTGATTTAGCTCTGCTAGACTAAGCACATTATTAATTGGTTCCCTTTTATTTACAATACTATTGCTTGAAATATATACTACTCTCTGTAATTGAATTTTTGGAATGCAGTAATTATAAAAGTCAAAAGAGCAATAAACAGAAGCGTTAGTAAATAATTGCATCTGAGAATGAGCATAAATCATCCAGATTAAATGATTTTATATCATATTTGAACTCCTTAATTTTAATTTATGACTTCCAGACAATTTACAGCCACTGCTGACTACATTTTCTCCAATGCGCTTTGATTCTACAGGGCCGATAAATGGGTGCTCAAGAATTCATGTAGTGTTGGGAAGGATTTTGTTTTGTTTTGTTTTAACCCTCTTATAAGTTTTACCAAGTGGGGAGCAGCATGGGGCAGAGCGGGGGGAAATCATTGAAGACCAATAAAGGCTTCAAGATTATTTAGATAACAGCCCAATCCAAACTAAGCTCACGGCTGGGCTTGAAGAGAGGGACCATATGTGTGAATTTATGCCTGCACGCTGGTGTGCCCCAGATAGTTTTCGCAATGTTGGCAAGTCTTTTTCAGAGTTTCCCATCACAGGCAGTCGAGTCAATACTGAGTCCACCTCTGCCCAAGCCCATTTTCAGAGAGGACTGGGCAACGTTCAGCTCCTGAGACCCCTAGGCATAATAAGACTAAACATGGCAACACCCAACAACAAAATAAGACACCAAGAATAGAGTGGAGCATACTCTCATTTTTAAAATTATTACTTAGCAAATGCTTTCCTAGCCTTTTCAAGCTGAGGGTATGTGTCACATTTTGTTCCAATGTGCATTTAAACAAGTTGTGAAACGTAACAAGTGCCTTATACAGAGTGTCACACCATTGGTCTGTCCAGCTTGGTATTGACTAATAATAATAATAATAATAATAATAATAATAATAATAATAATTTATTATACCCCGCCCATCTGGCCGGGCCTCCCCAGCCACTCTGGGTGGCTCCCAACAGAATATTAAAAACACGATAAAACATCAAACATTAAAACTTCCCTAAACAAGGCTGCCTTCAGACGTCTTCTAAAAATCTGAAAGTTGTTTATTTCCTTGACATCTGGTGAGAGGGTGTTCCACAGGGCAGGCACCACCACCAAGAAGGCCCTCTGCCTGGTTCCCTGTAACCTTGCAGTGAGGGAACCGCCAGAAGACCCTCGGAGGAGGACCTCAGTGTCCGGGGTGGAGATGCTCCTTCAGGTAAACTGGGCTGTTCAGGGCTTTAAAGGTCAGCACCAACACTTTGAATTGTGCTCAGCCAGTGTTACATGGTCTCGGTGGCCGCTCCCAGTTGCCAGTCTAGCTGCCGCATTTTGGATTAGTTGTAGTTTCCAGGTCAGCTTCAAAGGTGACTTTCAGCAGCTCTCCAGGGTTTAAAGCAGGGTTCTCTCTCAGCTCTGCCTGGAGATGCCAGAGATTGATTTGGGGACCTCCTCCATGCAATGAAGATGCTTTACCACTGAGCTATGACCCTTCCTGAGCCAAATGGCCCTCCTCTCCATCCCCACCTGGCCGTGCATCGGGAAAATAACCCAGCACCTGCTTCCTGAGGCAGCTGCCTCACTCTACCCAGTGGTAGACATAGCCCTGTGCATGTGGCTAAGGAGAGCACTGAATTGTGATTTTGCATGCAGGTCAAGGTTGACTTTAGCGTTGGGTGTGGGAGATGACTTTCACATTTCATATGGAAGTTTAACATCCCTCTGTTTATTTTTTAACTTTTTTTAAGAGAAAGTTTGTATATATCTGTTAAAAACTATAAAATGATTTCCCTTACTCCTCTTGGATCTTTTATTTTCTCTTGCTTTTCAAGTGACTGATATTCTGCTGTGCTATCACCACCAGACTAAAATAATATATATATATATATATATATATATATATATATAATATATATATATATATATATATACACACATACATACACACAACACACACACACACACACACACACACACATATATATATATATATATATATATATATATATATATAAAATAAAATCAATTCCAGATTCCTGAAATCTGACAATAGTACATATGTGATGTGTGCTGCAAATTAAATCATTGTGATCACGGAGGGATTTGCTTGGAGGACTCGCAGGAGTAATTCTGTCGCTCTGCCTCACTCCCTTCACTGGAAGATGTAAATGACAGTTTGCCTGAAAATGAAGGTACCAAGTGTGGTTAAAGGAAATCTTGATGGAGTTGCGGAAGCTTGCTTACTCTTTTGAAAATTAGCAGATGGAATGGGCTGCTGGTACAGATGACAAACAATTCAATGAACTGTTTTAGGGCAGGTTGCGGTCCTTGAACGGAAGCCAAGCGAGCTGCTACCTTGAGAAAGCAAGACAGTTAAGAATCTAGAAAGTACGGTGAAGTGGCAACATATCTAATTAATCAGTCCAAAGAAGCATTAAATCAGCAGGCAAACCATCCATTTAAACGGCATTGTCCATCCCAAGAGATCAGCTGGCTTTACAAATGTTAATTTATGCTTGCATCACTCAGTGCAATAGGTGTTATTATTCCCACACTGCAGATAAGGAAATGGAAGCACAGACAAATTAAGAATTCTGTCCTCGGACCATTTATTCAAGAATTGTTTTGTCGAAGTCAATGGGATTGTTCCGGGACAATGCCATGCTTGAGGACTTTTCTAAGGGCAATCAAGCGCCTGTAGTTCTGACAGAACAAACTAAAAAGAATGGATATGCTGTCCCAATCCGATATGGGGCATCTGCAAGCACAGATGTTGAAAGTGCACATCTGGGTAAAGATGTGCCCAGTTATGGTCAGGGATGAGCCGTGAGCAGCCATCTAAGGTGAGCCAGGGGTCATGGGCTCTGCCAAGTCATGGCCAAGTCATGAGGCAGAACTGCAGACCAAACTTGGAGGCAGGGTTGAGGAGCAAACCAGAAGTCAAGACCAAAGGACAGCCAAAAGTTACAGGAATGCACCATAGCTCAGGAAGACCTTGTTGCTTGAACAAGGCTCAGCTGGAACAGGAAGACTTCTTATACTCCTCTCTGTCCAGGAGGATCCAGTGGTCAACCTTGGTGGTTGGAATCAACCCAGGACCTGAAGGTACTTTACTGAAAAGGCTGCCACATACACCTCAGTGGTTTACTGCATGCAAGAACTGCACACACCTCCTGACTCCTGGTCCTCACAGAATTTGATGTCATTCCACACGTAACCCAGCCTTCTCCAATTTTGTGATCTGCCAGATGTTTTGGGCCACAACACCCACCTTTCCTGCCCATTGGCCATGCTGACTAGGGCTGATGGGAGTCTCAATAACATCTGGAGGGCAAGGCTGGTGTGGCCAGTGCCAGCTTTAGACTTTAGGAGCCCTTGAGCCAGATTATCTCAGAGGGCCCCACCCCCCTTCCTGAGTGTGCCCATCTCCTTGCCACTGTCTCTGTTGTCCATTTGCTTGCCTATGCCTCTGAGCCCTGTATTCACCATCTCTGAAATGGAGACAGCAAGGTGTGCAGAAGTTCTGCTTCTCACTCCCCTTTATTGTTTCCTTGCTCAGAGATCAGTTGAATGTGCAACAATGTCATGGAAGGGGAACACCAGAGTCAGGGGTCTCCAGAGGTATTTTAGTCAATTTATATATTTAGACAATTGATATAAAACTTAATTACAATTTTCTAAGCAGTGTGCAAGGAACGCAATGCAATGAACATCCATTGCAACAATAAAATCAGAATTCATGGGGAGAAGTCTGCTCAGGGATGTGGGTCTGGAGGATGACCAGGAAGTTCAACAGGGACCTCAGCTGGAAGGAAATTCCATAAAAATTAGGCCCACAGTACTGAACACTCCTGGTTAGCGGTGCTCCCCCCCATTAGGATATGGACCTCAGCCTAATGATATCACCTTCTGATGCTGCCCTGCATGCAGTTGAGATTTCTATACCTAAGCTTCGTATCATTGAAGTCGGCCTTTGTTTGCCCTTTCCTTCTCCCTTCCATCTCCAAGAAGCTACCAGATCAAATGCAATGGGCAATTTTCTGATATGGCTAGCTCATCATTCTGTTGTTCTTACTGGCATATTGGTTGTTGTTGTTTTGTCGGTTTTCATTTGATGCTTGAATTGGATGCCTTCAGTGGTTTTAAATGGGTGTGGCTGCATCTCATTAGTTTACAAAATCCTCCTTGCATATGAGTATTGGCCAGGTTCCAGAGATTTCTTTGCATCAGGTTTTGAATGGAATCTATATTCCTTTGTCAAACTGCAGATATGAAGCTGGGGTTCACCATTCTCCACATATCTGTAGGAATTCGAACTACTCCCTAGATGTCCTTTTCAGACAACAGGATGAGTGAACTTATAGGGTGGGGCAACTTACATGGATACAGTTGAAATTCTGCTCAGATCTTATGCATATGCAATATTACTAACACATAGAAACATAGGAATCTGCCTTATACTGGGCAAGTGCCATTAGTTTATCTAGCTCGGTACTGTCAACTCTATGACCAGCTCTCCAGAGTTTGAGTCAGGCTTACTTGGAGATGGCAGGGATTGAATTTGGGACTATCTGCATGCAAAGCATACCCTCTACCACTCAGCTATGGAATTTTCACATGAACAGACCACTTTTGCTGCTGTTTGGATGCCCAGATTTCCCAGTGTTCCCAACTACACAAATAGGATCCGACACATATTGTTATATGCATGTAAGGTCCATGAAAACCTTCATCTGAGTGTGCCTGCACCAGGATTGTGTGTACCACCACTATTCCACCCCACAATGTTCATTAACTTAGCCTGAATATGCTGCCTGTATCAGCCCTTTCTTCACCAAAAATCCAAAGCAGAACATTAACAACAGGGTGTAGAAGCAGCTTTGAGACGCCATTGATTTTGGCAGGGCTCTCTATGTTGCACCCAGTGACACTTAGGGAGTTGCCACAGTTGACAGCATATGGAAGTCAATAAATAAAACCAGGAATGGCCACAAACAATGCGAAATGTAATTCCAGCTTGGGAAGAGTTTAACTTTTGCTTCATTATTTCAATATGGATGTTTTCAGTCTCAAAGAAATCCCCAGGATCTCTCTCACTCTCATTTGTTCTAGCAATCACTTTCTTTAAATATGTAGCAGGGCAGAAGGTGAAGGTTTGAACTTATAAGAAGCTACCACCTGTTCTTCCAGCCATTGTGAAGATTGAGAGAGAGAGAGAGAGAGAGAGAGAGAGAGAGAGAGAGAGAGAGAGAGAGAGAGAGAGTGTCCTACTAATGGCAACCCACTTCTACACACACTTATAGTCAGCCTAGATACAAGCAGCATTGCTCTGTTTTTAATTTCTATCCCTGACTTCCTTTACATATGCTTAGCTCTTTATGAAAGAATGCATTCAAGTGCTAAGGAATCCTGTGCAGTGATATTTATTTGAAAAAGTCACCTGTTTCTCATTATTGCGCCCTCCGTTTGGTGCTGCGAGAGTTGTTCGCAAATTTAGCACGATGCTTTGGGAGCCTGCATTTTCCACCAAGCTCAAATATATCACAAACACACAACCTTTCCCAAATCCTAAGGTTCCACCTATACTAACCAAAACAATATGTTAGGCAACAATACTACCCGTTAGAAAGTTTTGAGTTGCATGTTTGCTTTGTTTGATGGCAAGGGGAAGCCAGCAGGTGAGCAGCCCACCGCCAAAAGTAGTCACTCTTAAGGGCAATAATAATATTTCAAGGACCATTTGCAAATTGAGAAAGGGCCACATCTCGGTGAGCATGTTTTGCAGGCAGTAGATGCCACATGCATTCCCTAGTATCTTCATTTAAATGCTCAGGTTGCAGGTGTTGTCTTCTGCCAGAGATCACAGCTCCCATAGACCACTGATCCCAGCTACAGCATATGCACATGGATGGTTAAAGACACATGCATAATATCCACACTCTGCATGCTTGCTGCAGGCTGCATCAACAGAAGCATAGAGTCCAAATACTACCACTCTATTCTGCCTTGGTCCAATTCTGGGCACCACAATTTAAGAAGAATGTTGACAAGCTGAAACACGTGCTGAGGAGGGAAGCCACGATGACCAAGGGTCCGGAAACCAAGCCTTATGAGGAATGGTTGAAGGAGCTGGGTATGTTTAGCCTGGAAGAGACTGAGAGGAGATATGATATCCAGCTTCAAATAGTCAAGGGCTGTCACATGGAAGAGGGAACAAGCTTGTATTCTCCTCATCTAGAGGGTAGAACCAACAGGTTCAAGTTGCAAGAAAACAGATTCCAACTAAACTTCAGGAAGAACTTTCTGACAGTAAGAGCTGCTCAATGGTGGAATGGACTGCCTCGGGGATTTGTGGGCTCACCTTTCTTGGAGGTTTTTAAGCAGAGGTTGGATGGCCATGATCTAGTTGAGTTTCCTACATTTCAGGGGTTGGACTAGATGGCCCTTGGGATCACTTCCAGCTCTACAATTCTGTGCTTCTATGAAGTCATTCAAAATACATGGCACTTTGCCAATGCTTTTTTTTTTTCTATTATTAGAAACGGTTTTACTTCACTCTACTGGCACCAGCTTAATTGACTGGGTGGATCTGTAGGAAGCGAGTTTTCTGCATCTGAAAGCAATTTGTCTCTTGTTGATATAGGAGGAGATGCTAAGGATCCCCTGGGTGTCCAAGCTAATTCACTTTGCCCTGTTGTGGCGCATCCCTTTATGACATCAAGGGTAGCCCACTGGGAATGAAAGTTATTGTGGGTTACCGGTAGGCCTGATCTTACTTTGGCAGCCAAAGCGGGACGCGGCTGTTCAATTACCGTCTGGGGAGAGCAGAGGAGATTAGGTCTACCTGCTGTTGTGTTTACTTCACTGGCTGCCAGTGTGTGGCATAGACTATGTTTAAGATTTGGTTTTAACTTTTAAGGCCCTTAATAAACTGGATTCCAGGGGGTTGGCAAAAAAAATCTTCTGCCTCAGACCCCCTGAAGGCACAATGGATGAAGCAATGTGAACTGGAAGCTGCAGGAGGAGAGGAAGATTATCTGGTGCATCTTTTTACCTCTTGCAACTTCAGAACCATGGAAAAGATTTACCCTCTTGGCCTCCAGAGAACAATGCAACTTTGAAAGTTGCATTAAAAAGGAAGGGGATAAGAGGCAGGGGCAAATGTATTTTCCTCCAGCCTTTACATTTCATTTGAAATCTGATTTATTTCGACTCAGTATAAGGCAGCTTCCTATGTTCCTATCGTGGTCCGGGAAAAGGCTTTACTAAAGAAGTAAGTGTTGACTGCTATGTGTGTTTGTGTGCCTTTCTGAATAGAAGCACTATACTTCATTTGCAGTTTAAATGGAAGCTGAAATGAAGCTTGGGGGGTGGGATTTAATTCAAAGGACCATTTTTGCCCATGTGAACCTCCCCAATATTTAAGTTCTGAAATAGTGGCCCTCCACTAGGAGTCTATAGTAAAAAAGGTAAAGGGACCCCTGACCATCAGGTCCAGTCGGGTCCGACTCTGGAGTTGCGGCACTCATCACGCTCTATAGGCCGAGGGAGCCGGCGTTTGTCTGCAGACAGCTTCCGGGTCATGTGGCCAGCATGACAAAGCCACTTCTGGCGAACCAGAGCAGCGCACGGAAATGCCGTTTACCTTCCCGCTGGAGCGGTACCTATTTATCTACTTGCACTTTTGACGTGCTTTCAAACTGCTAGGTGGGCAGGAGCTGGGACGAGCAACGGAGCTCACCCCGTGCAGGGATTTGAACCGCCAACCTTCTGATCAGCAAGCCCTAGACTCTGTGGTTTAACCCACAGCGCCACCTAGGAGTCTATAGTAGGCAGGTTGAAATGGATGGGAGCCAGAGACAGTAGCCTTTCAGCCTACTCCCTGCTCATTTATTTAATTAAACGATTCCAGCTATCGTAGGGCACTGGGAACCATTTGACACAATTAAAATATCACAGATTCAAGCACTGTTATAGGCAGCATACGTCTGTGTTCCTGGGATTCGTGAGTGCAGAGAGGGTTGTTGCACTCACTTTATGTTTGTAAGGAATTCTGGTTGACCACTCTAAGAACAGAATGGTGGACCTGATTTAGCAGTGCTCTTTTTATGCGTGTTTTGAATTAGTTTCGTAGATTCTCAGTTCTGCTCTGAGTGTTCAAAAGCTCTTATTTATTGGCCTTTCTGGTTTATTTTATTTTTTCCATCGTTTCTTTGATTTTTGTGAGCTGCTTTTGTATCATTCTGTTTGTTAGGAAAGAAGCCCGGAAATGTTTTAAAAGAAAAATAAATGTATTAGGTCACTATTAAAATTTCACAGTACAAATTTTGATTTCGAAATATGCCACAATAATTCAGCATCTGAGTTCCAGAGCCTGTATATACTTTTGGAATCTATTCAGGGGACATTTTCCTGATTGTTGAATGCATAAAGTTAGCAGATAATTTGATAAATACCACTGCAAGTCTGCTACAGTCAAATGTTGACTGCTGCTATATGTAAGCTGTCAGATGAGTTGATCGCCACTGCATTGTCAGTTATCCGTGTCAGACAGCGAGTGCTTCAGGTTGTCTGCTGTCAGAATGACTGCTGCGGTATAATGCTTTGGCAATTGTTCATTACTTTTTATAAAATTATTTATATACCGCCTCTCAGAACATTAATTAAAATGACTGGCTATGCGGGAAAGTTTTCAAATATTGCATAGGCCAACTTTTATAAAGTCTTCAAGAGACACCTGAAAGTCAGGTTCAGCCCGGACACGGAGATCCAGATCCGAGGGCCTTCTAGCAATTTCCTCATTGCTGGAAGTGAAGTTATAGGGAACTAGGCAGAGAGCCTTCTCGGCAGTGGTGCCTGCCCTCTGGAACGTCCTCCCATTGGATGCCAGGGAGATTAAAAAAAACTATGCAACATTCAGAAGACATCTGAAGGCAGCCCTGAATAGGGAAGTTTTTAATGTTTGATGTGTTACTGTGTTTTAATTGTGGGAAGCTGCCCAGAGTGTCAGATGGGCAATACACAAGCAGGCAGAGAGAGACAGAGAGAGAGAGAATATATATAGGATGCCCTCTGCTGCTAAATGCCCAACTTCTGATTGAGGCCAATTGGGCCTCTGTAAAACAGCTTAACAGGGCACCTCCATGTGATCTCAGCTATTGGACTGAGCTATCAGTGCTCAGGTGGTCCTTAAGGTATCCTGGACCCCATCTGCTTAGGGCTTTGTATATCAATGGAAGAGCCTAGAACCTAGGCAGGTAGCACAGGGTCGGCAACTGTAGATGCTTTAGCAGGGGTGCCACATGCTGCTGCCCTCGCCTCCCCATCCTGACCCTTCTAGGCAGGAGGAAGAGAAATACAGTATAAATTTACAGTAGTGGTTTGTGGGAGGTCACAGCTCAGAGGCAGATGAGGAGGAAAGTTGGGAAATAATGGAAGAGGAGGAGCAGGCAGAGCCGGAGCAGCAGCTGGCTGACGCAGTGTCATTAGAAAGCATTCCAGACCCTCCATCTCCCAGAACCCGGCGAGCCTTAAAAGTAAGAGAGCAAAGAGCAAAGAGCTCAAAGCCAGAGGGCATGTAGCAGCACCCGTAGAAGTGATGAATGAGGAAGTGGGAGAGATGGTGGGTGGAGATTCTCTTGGGACAACACCATTAAACAAGAGGCTGGGTTCTATAGCCTCTCTGTGTAAAGACTGAAACAAAAAAAAGGACAGTAAGAAACTTTTCCTTGTCTTTATACTTTCCTGGGCAACTAGCCGGGAGCCACTGATAGCATCCTGACTTAATCCAGTCTCGAGGTGGGCAATGCATGGACTACAGCAGCCAAGTAATCCCAATCCAGATACAGCTGTAGGTGATGTACTAGACGGATCTGGTAAATTGCTGGATATTCCAGCTATTTTGCTGAATACTCACCTGCCCATAGAATATTCTGCACCAGTATCCATAGGAACATACAAGCTGCCTTATACCAGGTCATAGATGCCAACTCCTAGGGGCCAAGGAGTCTTCGGGAACCCCAATAAAATATTTGAGGGGGCCAGGGACCACAAAGTTGATGTGCATTGCCATTTGAATGGTGTGCGTGCACTGTGTTATGTGATCTATTATGTGGGGTGGGGCTTACCTGCCACCCCAAATATTTTATTAAAGTTGGCACTCCTGTACCAGGTCATTTGGTCTGATATTGTCTGTGCTGACTGGCAGCAGCTCTCCAGGGTCTTCGGCAGAATTTCCCCCTTCATCTGATACTTGATCCCTTAACAGAAATGTTGGGGCTTGAAACTGGGATCTCCTGGATACAAATAATGTGATCTGACTCTGAGTTATGCTCTCCCCCAGCTAGACGAGGCCTTCACAGAGAACCGTTATGAGAACCTGGGGAGGACAAGCTAGCTTGTTTCTCTATGCAGCTTCTTTAGAAACAGCAGAAGCAGACATGACTCAGCCAGATTCTAAACATTGCCCCTGGGATGTTGGCCCCCCCTGGGAACATGTCCGACATAAACATGGGGAGCTGTCTTATACCTAGTTAGGTCCATTTAGCTCAGTATTAGCCACACTGACTAGCAGCAAAATACCCTCCAAAATTTCTCCAATGAAAATAAGGACGCCCTATTCCATAATGATAATTTTACTGTTTATACTCCACACATCTTATTCAGTTGCCCCAGCACTCTGGGCAGCTTCAACACACACACACACACACACACACACACACACACACACACACACACACACATATATATATATATATATATAAACATACCAGTAATAAAATATTAAACATTTTTTTTTAAAAAAAAATCCCTATACAGGATTGCCTCCAGATGGCTTGGCTGGGTCGGATAACTCCATAACTTCCAGCATTTCTCCAATGAAAATAGGGACAACCTAAGGAAAAGTGGGACATTCCTGGATCACATCAGAATCTGGGACGGCTTCTCTAAATCAGGGATGTCCCTGGAAAATAGGGACACTTGGAGGGTTTCATAGAATGATAGAATCATAGAATCATAGAGTTGGAAGAGACCCAAGGGCCATCCAGTCCAACCCCCTGCCAAGCAGGAAACACCATCAAAGCATTCCTGACAGATGGCTGTCAAGCCTCCGCTTAAAGACCTCCAAAGAAGGAGACTCCACCACACTCCTTGGCAGCAAATTCCACTGTCCAACAGCTCTTACTGTCAGGAAGTTCTTCCTAATGTTTAGGTGGAATCTTCTTTCTTGTAGTTTGAATCCATTGCCCCGTGTCCGCTTCTCTGGAGCAGCAGAAAACAACCTTTCTCCCTCCTCTATATGACATCCTTTTATATATTTGAACATGGCTATCATATCACCCCTTAACCTTCTCTTCTCCAGGCTAAACATACCCAGCTCCCTAAGCCGTTCCTCATAAGGCATCGTTTCCAGGCCTTTGGACCATTTTGGTTGCCCTCCTCTGGACACGTTCCAGCTTGTCAGTATCCTTCTTGAACTGTGGTGCCCAGAACTGGACACAGTATTCCAGGTGAGGTCTGACCAGAGCAGAATACAGTGGTACTATTACTTCCCTTGATCTAGATGCTATACTCCTATTGATGCAGCCCAGAATTGCATTGGCTTTTTTAGCTGCTGCATCACACTGTTGACTCATGTCAAGTTTGTGGTCTACCAAGACTCCTAGATCCTTTTCACATGTACTGCTCTCAAGCCAGGTGTCACCCATCCTGTATTTGTGCCTTTCATTTTTTTTGCCCAAGTGTAGTACTTTACATTTCTCCCTGTTAAAATTCATCTTGTTTGCTTTGGCCCTGTTCTCTAATCTGTTAAGGTCATTTTGAAGTGTGATCCTGTTTGCAGCAGCTCTCCAGGTTTCAGACAGATAATCCTTCCCAGGCCTGACTGGAGATGTCAGGGGCTGAACCTGGAACCTCTGGCATGCAAAGTAAGTGATTTACCGCTCAGCAACGTTCCTTCCCCAAATTCTAGGAATTTGGGATCCTGATCCAGAGCTCTATATAAGGGGCTCACAAGAAGTTCCTGGCCTGACAGTAGTTGCTGCTGCAGCCTCCCACATTTTGCATTCATGTGGAGCAGGAATAAAAATCTGCCACAGCACTAACTTAATTGGATTTTAATGGGGTATTTACCACTGTCAATTGCACATGTTCCTTGATAAATGCCATGCTAAAACCAATGCACGGTGAAAATGCAGGCTATGATTTCCATAACACAGATTATTAGCCCCCTTCCTATAACACACAAAAACATATTTACTGTTATTAACCTCGTATGTATTCTGCCTGCCTCTTTGCTGCTATTTATAATGTTTATCACGTTTCAGATTCTCCGTATGCTTCATAATCATCAGTGCATTTATCCACCCCATGGATAATCACAGAATTGCAGAACTGGAGGGGCTTTTTAGGCAATCTGGTCAACTCTATGCTTGGCACATGGAACCCAGAGCCAAAGCATCTCCCCGCAGTTGGTTGTCCAGGTTTTCAGTGGAGCACAGGAAAGTCCCTGTTTGCACTGCTGAGTTGAACTTGCCATCAAAAGAATTCTCCTTATTGTCTATTGAAAGCTAAGTCTGAACCCATTACATTTAGTCCTGCCTTCTGGGGCAGCAGTGAATAACTGGAAAGCAGCTCATCATTACTATTCTTATTTAGAAGTACCAGCCGGCCAGAATTTTGCTGATGCAACTGATAGAATCCAGTATTTGGTACGGAAAACCACCAGACTCCAGATTTTGCCAGACTCTACCACATCAATTCAAGGTTCCGTTTCAAACAAGGAGGATGGGTATTATGGTATATTGAATTCCCTTTAAAGGGGTCTGTCATGGAACAATGCAATTTCCCCCACTGGTCTTCAGCACTGTAGTCCCACTCGGTATGAAGGAGAAATTCAGTTCTCTTGAATTTACCTGCTTTGCTATTTCCAAAACAATACTACACAAACCGAGACACAGCTATCTTCGAAATTTGCACTTCTCTGAATTTTGCAATGCAGTTCTCCAGCCAAGTAATGTATACAAAAATGTATAAAGTATAGCAGCGCAAAGTGTGCATAACAATACTTACATTAGTAAAATAGTTTACCAAAAAAAAATCATTTTTCCTGGGGAAATTGCTTTGCAAATATAAGTACAGTAGACAAAATTGCATGCAAACATGTGCAAATTAAGAGAAATTTGTAATAAAATACTGATGAATTTTCACATAGATATTTTTTTAAAAAATGATGATGATGATTTCATACTGATGTGGAAAGGCTGTGAACTGAACTTAAAATTGGGCAAATGAACAACTGAAAGAAACCAAAATTGACAGATTTGCCTACCACATAAAGAGTTACAGCCAAACCTCACTATACACTCTGCAGATTCAGATATCCAAACAGCTGGAGTTTGCCCACCTTACACACTTGTTTGTGCTTTGCAGCCATTTTCAGGCATAAACCATGTAGGCATGCAGGGAGACAAATCAGAGGGAGAGAAATCAGGAAGCAGGCGAGATCAGACAAATCTGTTTTTCCTTTGTCTCTCTTTTGCTGGTGGCTGCAGCCATTTCAGGACAAAACCATGGGGGGGGGGATTGGGCAGATCACAGATTAGAAATGTTCCCATAGGAATAAATGGAAATGGTGAATTCGTTATGTGAACGCTGGCCTAATGAATGATCTCCAAGGAATGCATTGTATTCCATAAGTGGGAGCTGCATGTACTTTGGTTTCCTACCCCATACAGGTCCAGCTCTCAGGTCAGCACTCAATGGGGACAAATTGATGCAAAAAAATTTTATTACAGAACTTTCTTGAAGCAAAGCAGTTTGTCCAGTGTGTGTCTGAACAAATGTACACACGCACGCACGCATGTGCGCGCACACACACAAATTGTGGTAGGAGTCAGGATTAGAATAATAACAATGAAAGTTAATGGCTACTGTCTTCACCTCAATTATACAGAGTTCAAGGGAAGGCACATTACAGCAGCACAACAGATCTGGGTTGAACACATTTATAATGGCCTGATTCAGTAAGTCGCCGGTCAGTTCGTTATTTTTTCATGGCTGAATAAATCTGTGCCGCTAAATATTGCTAATGTGGAAATTGATCAGCTCACAAAGTTTGTGAATGGTCGTGAGCAAATGAAGGCAGCTCAGCTCAAATACAAGCTTAATCAATGCAAAAAGCATCACTATCCCTTAATAACAAATGTATTATGACCCAAACTTTCGAAGGCTAGAGGGGATGAATGGGGCTCTCATCAATGAAAGCTGATTCATATCACAGTGCATTTGTTAGTCTCTAAGGTTCTGCAAGACCCTGTTGTTGTTTTTATACATTGCATGTAATCAATAAATTAAAGGTATGGTATCCAGGCTATTCAAAAGTTACAAAAACACTTCTGTCACTCAAGAACAATTCATCGATCTGTTCCAAGATTCATGAGCAGAACTCAAGCAAACTCCGTTGTTGAGTTTAGTACCATTTTGGCAGTGGTTCAATTCAGTGATTTTAGACTCTGGACATAATGATTTTATGGGACCTTTAAATGGCAATATGTATTACTGCACAGACTTTAGAATGTGTTAAGACAGCCCTGCTTGCATTGAGGGGCCCATCAGCCCATTCCACTGAGTGGGCTGTGGACTTTGTTACAATGTCGTTACAATGACAAAAGGTGACCCTCTTTTGCATAATGCTGTGCACAGACGGCCCATGCATGGAGCTTTGCAAGACCCAGTGATTAGCTGATCATCAGAACTTCCATGCACAGCAGGATGCAAGTCCTGGCGATCAGCTAATCAGGCCTTTCTAGCCCAGCATTCTGTTCTTGCCATAGCCAACCAGATGCCAGCGTGAAGCCCACAAAAGCACTCTCCTGCTTGCAGTTCATAGCAACTGGTATTCAGAAAAATATTGCTTCTGACAATGGACTTAATATAGTCATTATAACTAACAACCATTGGTAACTTTAGCCTCCATGAATTTGCTCAGTCCTCTTTTAAACCTGTCCAAGTCAGTGGCCACAGTTTTCCATAGTAACTTTTAGCTATGTGATGTATAAAGAAGTCCGTCCTTTTTGTAGGTTGTGAATCTCCCACCATTCAACTTAATTGGCTCACCAGTGCAATAAGGCCTGCATCAACCAAAAAATTGCTTTTTGGTGCTGGCAGCAAGGGGTGCAAGGGTTGCAGAGCAACCGGGCGCCAAATTCTGGGGGGCGCCAAATTCTGGGGGGCACCAAATGTATACCTACTGCAGGCATTCTCAACCTCGGCCCTCCAGATGTTTGGAGACTATGATTCCCATCATCCCTGACCACTGGTCCTACTAGCTAGGGATCATGGGAGTTGTAGGCCAAAAACATCTGGAGGGCCAAGGTTGAGGAAGCCTGACCTACTCAATCGACGGCAGTGAAAAGCAATGGAGCAAAAGTCCCCCCTCCTTCATCACTCTGTTACTCCGTAGCGTCAAATATTCCTGACGAGTCAGGAAACAAAAGCAGGTTTTTCTGCTGCGTTGTGTTACAATTTTGCAATTTCCCCCCTAAAAAAAAGGTCAACAACTGTGGCTTCCCCACTCCCCAAAAAGGCTCAACAAAAGTTAATTTGGGGGTGCTGGGCAGATCTTTGCACCCTGGTGGTGCACATGTGAAAGACGGCCCTGGCTGGCAGCCTCCTCTGGAGGAGAGACTTGGGAGCCAACAGTATGTCATCTACACCTTCCCTCCGAATTGTAGTTAAACTAGACTCCTTGGGGTATAGGAAGACTTGTACCAGAAACTTTATTGCTGGTCAACACTTTCATTTTTGCTTTGTGTTTATGTACTTAAGCCTAGATTGGTTACGGTTTGAGGGGGATAATATTGAATTCATTCTGTGTTTGCTAAATTGTTGGTTTTGGTCAGTTTTGAATTTACTGACATGTTCTGTGTTTTGTATATTTGCAATTCCAAATCTCTCTATTTTGATGTTCTGAATGTTTGCTGCGAGTGCTTTGGGCACAGCTTGCGGGAAAGTGGCATATAAGTAAAGTAAATCAAAAACCAATCAATGACCCCAAATTCTGGTTCGATAAGAGAGGGAGGAAAAAAATTGTCCATATCTACTTTCTCTACACCAGGGGTGTCCAATCGGTCGACCATGATTCACAGGTCGATCCCCGGATGATTGTGGTTGATTGCGGTCAATTGTTAAGAATCATGTCTCCGCCCCCCTATTCCCTCAGTCTTTTCATCGCATTTAGTGTTTGTTCCTTTGTTGTCTGCTGTAGCGCTGTGTTCGTCTGGTAGGGGCTGTGTTATAGGTGAGCGATTTATTTTAATTCTGCATACTTTTTGTTTTTAAAAAGGTGAACAACTTTGGGAAGCCCCCCCCAAAAAAATGGGTAGATCATTGCCAGTCCCCCCCCCAAGTAGATTGCTACACCATGCAAGATTTTATACACCCAGATTTAATTGACCTGATGGGTCAGAAATTGTGAAGGCTTGACTGAGACAAGCAGCAGACAGTCTACTCCAAGGTCTTGTTTACTTGTTACACTTTTATTTTTAATAAGGGTTTGGGTTTTTAAAAAAGAAAATTGTTACCCCTGTTGGGTTTATTTTATACAGGGGTGTGTGTGTGTGGTGGGACGCGGGTGGCGCTGTGGGTTAAACCACAGAGCCTAGGGCTTGCTGATCAGAAGTTCGGTGGTTTGAATCCCCGCGACGGGGTGAGCTCCCATTGCTCAGTCCCAGCTCCTGCCCACCTAGCAGTTCGAAAGCACGTCAAAAGTGCAAGTAGATAAATAGGTACCACTTCAGCAGGAAGGTAAATGGGGTTTCCGTGAGCTGCTCTGGTTCGCCAGAAGCGGCTTAGTCATGCTGGCCACATGACCCGGAAGCTGTACGGCGGCTCCCTCAGCCAGTAAAGCGAGATGAGCGCCGCAACCCGAGAGTTGGACACGACTGCACTTAATGGTCAGGGGTCTCTTTACCTTTATATATATACTAGTGCTTTCAACCCGTTAAATTAACAGGCGCTAGAACATATGTGGTGAAACTTTTTAAAAAACAGACTGCTCGCCCGCCGCCACTTGTAACGGCCGCTGCTGCTTAGAAGTACGTCCACGCGAGTGTGCACCTGCCGCGTGCCCGCACACACCCACCGCTTCAACAGCTTCGCCCGGCCACCCGAAGTCTCTGCGCTCCAAGTCCCAACGGCTGTCCATGGGGCACATGCGCAGTAGCGCAATCCCATGGACACAGGGACTGGACGCAAAGACACTTGCACTTTATTAGTGTAGATTATTTTACCCCGTTGGAGAATAGGAGGGGATGGTACTTGTCTTTCTTGAAACAACCCATTGATAAGCACATGCTAAGGATATAAACTATCAGATCTGCTGTTTTTATCTCCCAGAAGTCAATCTTTTCTGGCTTAAGATAAAGCGATGACAAATATCTTGAACGGGAACAGAGGTTTTACTGATGTTATTCGATGGATGTAAAAAGCAAAAAAGAAAAAGAAAAAACAACACCCAGAATGGGTAGCAAAATGACTCTGTTATTTGGGAGTAAGATTTATTTTTTGGGGGGTGTTGTTTTTTTCTATCTCTCCCTGCCCCTCTCCACGTCCAACCTGTGTATCATCATCCAGCTCCATAATTTTGCAAATCTTTATTCAGAATAAAATATGTTCTGTTGTACCGCTGATGTCGGCCACTTGACAAAATCTGACAGTCAGCGTGGTGGCTTGTCTTGAGGCGATTGAAACTGTCACAAGGAAGGAATGCCTGCCGGAGGCACATTTTAACTTGTTGGCAGTGAGAGGAGTCAGGTGCCGGATCTATAAACATCTTTGGCAAAGAGAGAGAGAAAGAGAGGGAAAGAGAGAATAAATATTCTCCATAACAGGGAAACAAAATCAAATTATGGGATTCACTGCCACAAGCTACTGGTTTAAGGCTGTTTCTGCATTAATCCACATGGAGATTTATATTAAAATTTTTATTTATTTTTTTTTAAAAAAATACTTACTGCTTGATTGTAAGAAAACCTCTAAGAGGTTAACAACAATATAAAACAGAGCATTAAAATGTTCAACTAAAAAAGTTCAAAATGGTGCATAAAAACATTCAAAAGTGTTCTGGATTACTAATCAAGATTAAAGATTGTCTTGCTTCAATTTTCCCCTTTGCTACCTCAGATTAGAATTACCAGTCCTATGCAGGCCTCTTCAGAAATAAGTCCCAGTGGATTTCCTGGAGTTGTTATCAAATCAATATATGGGGGATGCTTCTTCATTAGTATGACAGACCAATACAGCTGCTGTTCTGGAAAGCAAGTGAAAGCAATTCCTTTCTGACCTTAGTGTGCTGAACAATCTATTTACCAATGCAGACTTTGAGCATACAGGAAGACAGCATGGAACAGGCAACATTAATCCCCAAGAGACATCGCTGTAGGTATCTAATATTTTAGAAGAGACTTCTGGGAGCCAGGAACCAGTTAGCAATCTCTCCTCCTCAATTACATGCCCAAAATTCAGACTTCTCTTCTGCTCAAGATTCAAAAATGCAAAGGCTGGACTTCAAAAAAACAAACAACTCAGATAAGTAGATAGTGATGCAAAAATCCATCATATGCCATACCCCAAAGGCTTATTTTATTTTAGTTCTTCAGATAAATTATTTCATATTTTTAATTCAATATAAAGAAAAATACAGTACAATCTGTATGAACAGAGAGTATATAAACACCTTTTCTTATTACCACCACCCATAGCTGTCAACTTTTCCCTTTTTTAAAGGGAAATTCCCTTATTCTGAATAGGATTCCGCGCAAGAAAAGGGAAAAGTTGACAGCTATGCCGCCACCACCGTTTGTTAAACCAGATATTGACTCTACCTCTCCGTTTTCTGATAACTCTTGAAAACAATGTACTGCATTTCCAAATTTAAAATGTGGAAACAAGATGATTACCGTAATGCCTCGCCAGTAAAAAGGAGGGGAGAAAGGATTTGCTCATAGTATAGATTTGTGGGACAACAAATGATAACACAGACTTTGTTTTAGGATGGTGGGTGTTTCAAGAGGTTATCTGTCAAAGCAACATGTTTCGTGGGCACATAAGCTGGTTCACTTGAAATTAGAACCGAACCTATCCGTTCGTAACAATTTGGCCAGCGTTGCATCAGAAGAGGCCTTCTTTTTATGCCTGACGCTGCGTAGAGAGAGCACCATTAAAAAGGGAAATTGATCCTATTGTTTTGGGTGCAATTAAGATTCCATTGTTATAAAGGATTTAACGGATGAAGATTGTGACAGGCTTTATGTCAGCAGCTAACGCTAAAAATTAGTGGTGAATCTGAACCAAACTGCTTTAGACTATGAGAACGTTTTGGTCCAGGGCTGACTCAATTATATTGCTCAGAGCCATCTCCTTCTATGCACAACCACACAATACACATACAAGAACTCTCCAGTGTTCTGCCACATCCTCTCCAAGGACATGGCATGTCCCTGGAGTACTGCTGTGTCCTCTCCAAGTACTTTGTGTTCTCTTACCTCTGCAGCTCAAACTGCATGTGAAGTGGATTGCTGCGGTTCTTTCCTCTGCAGTTTTGTTTTGTTTTCCACCTGGGGGGAGAAGGGCACTCAGAGAGGCTGCTTAACCCTGTCGCTTCCTCAGCTCAATATCATTTATGCGCCATCAGGATGTGGTGCAGCTAGGGCAGAAGCTTCGACATGAAGACCAGTGCTCAACAGCCCAGGGCTCCCCCCACCAAAAAAAAATAAAAATCATCACCTAGAGCAGGCATAGGCAAACTCCGGCCCTCCAGATGTTTGGGACTACAATTCCCATCATCCCTGACCACTGGTCCTGTTAGCTAGGGGCGATAGGAATTGTAGTCCCAAACATCTGGAGGGCCGGAGTTTGCTTATGCCTGACCTAGAGAGTAGCAGATGTTGGAAGCAGCAGCAAGCAGATTCCACTTCAGCATCTGTATTGCCATGAGCATGTTGGTGCCCAGGGCATGCTGTGGTGCCAGTGGCAGCTGCAAATTGCTCCTCGGAGGACAGATTTGCCGCCCTGACCCATGTTGCCTCCACAGCAGCCTCTCGGTGAATAGGAGGCACTGCCGGCCGCCTCCCACCCTAACCCTAGGAGGAAATGGTGGGGGCTGCCCTCTGAGGTCTTCTAGGCTCTGCCCAGCATGGTTGAGAGTGTTTGTTTTATAAATATATTAGGAACACACAAGGAAGCTGCTTTATGCCGAGGTTGCATTCAGACGGGATTACTGTGTTAGTTTCCTTGGTTATTGTGCTAATGCTTCTATCCCACTGTTTAACATTCCTTTTACACCGCATTACCTGTTCCGCTATGGAATCATGGCCTTTTTTTATCAATATACTGCCATGTCATGCTAAATTTCACTGCCATAGTTTCTCTGGCTCTGGTCAGACATAAGGAATATTGAGTTTGCAATCCTAATTGGACTGAAGCGGTGGGGTGCTTGTTTGAAGTCAGTGGAACTTCTGAGTAGACGTGATTTAGATTGTTCTGCACCATGATTTGGTGTGGCACCTGGGACAATACGCTTGGTTTGTAACTTGTTGGCAAACTAGGTTAATAAACTATGCTTTATTATTATTATTCCTACTACTACTACAGGAGGGACGTGGGTGGCGCTGTGGGTTAAACCACAGAGCCTAGGGCTTGCCGATCAGAAGGTCGGCGGTTCAAATCCCCGCGACGGGGTGAGCTCCCTTTGCTCGGTCCCTGATCCTGCCAACACAGAAATGAGTGCTAAACTTGTGCTAGGTTTCTAGAAGTATCTTTTACACTGTATGAAAGAGCTCATAAAACACAGAAATTAGCAGGTAAGGAAACATTGAGAAAACCGTATAAATATAGCATTAGGCTCGGTCCCAGCTCCTGCCAACCTAGCAGTTTGAAAGCACGTCAAAGTGCAAGTAGGTACCGCTCTGGCGGGAAGGTAAACGGCGTTTCCGTGTGCTGCTCTGGTTTCGCCAGAAGCGGCTTAGTCATGCTGGCCACATGACCCGGAAGCTGTACGCTGGCTCCCTCGGCCAGTAAAGCGAGATGAGCACCACAACCCCAGAGTCGTCCACGACTGGACCTAATGGTCAGGGGTCCCTTTATCTTTAGCTTTACTACTGCTAAAACCTACTACCTTCTTTTATGCAAAGGTCGCAGGGAGGGTGAAAACATTAAAATACAACCTTAATATTGAAATACAATATTACACAATATAAAAAACATTTGAAAATAACTTAGATTACAACAACAACAAATAAGGTGAGTCCTTAAAATATACGTCTGAAGTCTCAAAAGCCAGGGTAAATGGGCTCGAAGCGAGTTTGCAACCATTTGTTGGGCGAGATGACCAGAGCATTTTTGCACCAGAATGACAGTGAACGTATGAAACTGGGTGCTGCAAGACTCCAAACAAAAGCAGGCAAGCGGCTCAGAGTCATAGCTTGCCTGTTATCCTTTTGGAAGCTCAAACCACAGTATGGCTTTGAGCAAATGATGGCTGATGCAAAAATATGGCTTGGCATGATGTCTAAACTGAGCCTGCGGGTCTTGGTGAAACGTTAGAGGCTGCTGGAAATCCAAAGGGTGACAAAACACGAAACAGCCTGGGCTTGAAAACTGCACGCCAATTTGGTAGTAGCAACTCTATTTGAATCTGTCTCTCAGCAGCGCCTGCCAGCCTCCAGTTAGGTTGTGTCACACTTTGCTTTGCACTTGATGTGTTTTAATGCAAGGGGAAAGCTGTGGTCCTCTCTTCTCAAGCTTGCCATTGTAGCATATTTGACAATTATGGGTGAATGTTAGCCATCTGCAGGATATGATGCTGTTGTAATAGCTTCTTGTCAGTGGGCTCAGTCATTCCACAACCATGCAAACTGGAACCTCCAATTGCCCGGACTTCCAGGACCCGTGAACTTTATTCTCCAATGATCAGGCAGTTCTCCTGGCACTCCTAGATTGCTGACAGGGAAAGACAGCAAACACACTTTTTTATATGTATATCAAAATGGCATTTACTTGGTGCTTAATGTCTAGCCAAACTCTGTACTAAAAACCAATGTTGATGATCAGAACACCATGGATGTTTCCAACAACATTTGGTGCAACCAGGATTCGGGCCTGTAAAACGCTAGCCTTATTTTTATTTTATTTTTTGCAGATCGGGTTTGGGTTTGGGTTTGGCTCCAAGCTGGGATAATCAGAGAAGATCCTGTTTCTCCTAGTCATGTCACTGCAACGTAAATTGAGCACTTTTTATGAAATTGGAAGTAGAAGGAGAATGTAACTCTACAAAGCATTTTAGAAGTCCAATTTACAGCTGAACTGAGTAACAAATTAATTCAAATAAACCCTAATGTTGGAGTAAGGGTGGAGAAGCTCAGGTTCTGGGGTAGAATGTGGACCTCCAGTCGTCTCAGCCTGGTCCTTGCAACTCTCCTCAGCTCACACACCATCTCTCCAGGCAGGGCCGTCTTAAAGGGATTGGCCGCCGTGGCGCGATGATCCCTCGGCGCCCCCGGCGTGCCGCCTCTCCGCCCGCCTCCCTCCCATGCTGGCCGCCCCTTGGGAGGGGGGCGAGTGGGGAATGAGGGGCATGGTGCTGGAGCGGCGCGGGGCTTTGTGCGCCCTTCCCAGCGCTCCAGCTGGGGCTCCGGAGGGTGGCTGGCTTGCAGCTCGCCTGCTGGCACGCAAGCACCCGCCCGCCCATGGGGGGAGGGGCAGGTTGGGGAGAGGGCGCCCGGTATGCCGGCGGGCTCGCGGGGGCACCTCTGAGGGCCCGGCGCCCTGGCGCGCCGCGCCACCCAGCCCCTATGACGAGACGGCCCTGTCTCCAGGCCACCTCCTTCCCTGGCCTGGCTTTGCACATTCCTCGTGTGATTTTGCCTTGCTGGACTGCATTGTCGAACTGTAGTTGGCAGCAAAAGTCTGAGAGTGTGCAGAAACTAATCGACCGTACAAAAGCAAAAATATTACATGCACTGCCCTGTATGCTTTTGCCTCTGACCCCATACACCACTGGCATGTGGACCCTGGAAAGTTACCAAGAATAGAATGTGGCCCTTGAGTTTCAAAATGGTCCCCACCTCTGCTCCGATGGGTCGTTTCTTTGCCTGCTCCTAAATCTATTCCACCCCAAACTGAGTTTGTTAAGAACAGCTGTGGGCCTTTACAGGGTGCCATTCCCTGAGCTTCGGGATAAACATCCGGGTTTGGGGGACAAGTGGGCAAATGCAATCCAGCAAATGTGTGTGCAAATAATGAAAGAATGAGATGGTGTTTTATTTGATCATATAGTAATAAGAGACTGGACACCCTGTGAAATGGTATGGCATGTTAGCGTCCCTTTGTGCCATTCAAGTTCTATGATTCCTTGGGTCGATGCACACAGCCCATTTGCCATATGCAATTATGGCAATGGTCGGCTGCACACTGGCTGCATGCCAGTGTTGTTGAATTTAAGCCTACCTTGCAGAGACTATACTTTGGTAACTGTCTGGCCACACCACCATCTCTGCTTTCTTATCTACCATTGTAGCATCCCTTGCCATAGATGTCCCTTTTAACCAGGGGTTCCCTTATAGCAGATTTCAGCACAGAAATAGCGCATTTACTACTGACAATGAAAGAAATAACCACACAATTATATCTGAAGAAGTGTGCATGCACACGAAAGCTCATACCAAGAACAAACACAGTTGGTCTCTAAGGTGCTACTGAAAAGAATTTTCTATTTTGTTCACACAATTATAATTAGGCATCGTTGTTAAGTTATGCTGTCCATCTAGTGTGAAGGTCCCTCCTACCTGTTAGGGTTTCCTAACATGGCTGGGCCTCTCAGCATCATGGGGGTGACTATATGTGTGTGTGTGTGTGTGTGTGTGTGTGTGTGTGTGTGTATAATCACAATTCAATGCTCCCCTTAGCCAGGTGTACAGCCTGATCAGTTATAAGGCAGATTCCCATGTTCATAAATAAATGCGATCGCTTCCTCATCCCTGCTTAATGGTTTCAAGTTTGCACTGATGTGAAAGCAAGTGGTTCTCGCTTTCCTCCTTTGACCAGGTGGTTGTTGCAACAGACTTTCAATCTGTGTCCAAGTCTGGAAACCTAAGAAGTGCCAAACTTTAATGAGAGCTCATTGCAGCGAGCTGCAAAGATGCTCGGTAATACCTTTTAGGACCAAACCCCTCCGTCACAAGTCTTCCTGACAGTCAGGCTGTCTCATCGTTAAGTCTCTGTTAAAATGAAACTCCCTTTACACGCCAAAGTTTTCCGAGTTGCCAATCAAGTCTTGTTGTTGACTGACCCTATTAACAAGATTTCATTTGGGGGGAAATAATCTTGCCATGAAATGTGTTTGCAGCGTATTTCTTCGACTCTTTATTGTTACTTGTTCCACTCTAACTTTCAAAATTCATTATTAACAAAGGTTGTATTTAAGATTCCTCTGTCTACTGCTTAACAACACCCAAATTAGCCTCGACGGAATTAACTGTAATTAAGGACATTGTGAAATATGGTTGGGGCAAACAGAATTACACTGTATTACTTTATTAATAATATTCTTTAACTACACTGTAAATTGCTATTAGGCCTGCATATTACTGCCTAGATATGGAAATAGTCTTTTGCTATGCTAATCTAACACAATTTTCTTTTAAATGTAAACAAATTATACTCTATTAATATGCTGTTCTACTTACATAGTTAATTATTGTAACAGTAAGGAATAAAATTGTTCTGCTTTTTCTATTTCTGATGGAAAAAGGGCTACATAAATAGTTTAATAGGGAACTAATTATGCAAAAAATTTAGATGCCTAAAATGTGTTTGTAATTACATTAAAATGGTCTTCTGTTCAAATATTGGAAAGCCTGCTAATTGGAGGCTAGCTGGAAATTTAAATATTGTGAATCAATGATTTTAATACAGTACTTTGTTTGGTTGCGTTTCTGTTCATATTTGTCTTTGGAAATGAAGTGAATATTTAATGGTGTTTAATAAGTGCGTTTTTTGAATTTCATACCAATGAAGTTGGTAAGTGGCAGGCGTGAATTTTAAACATCCACACTGTAGCATTATCCTTAATTTAGACTCAGGGTGTGTCAAACTGCTCAAAATTGTAGCAATGAAAACAACAATACAAATAACTCAGAAAGTTAAGTTGGTGGGAGAATGGGAGAGTGGGGGAGACAAAGATGAGGGTGACTGAATCTGTCAATTTCAGCTTCTCTCTGTTTCCTATTTATTTATTTTTAAGTCCTCATTAACATTCATCAGCATTTTAGTGCAAATTTCTTCCAACATATACATCCTGGTACGCATTTTTGCCTGATGTGTACACTTTTCTTTTGCAAGCAATTTCCCCTAATAAAAAAGAGGATTTTATATTTTCTCCAACACGTGTATTTTATGTCCACATTTTCCTAACTGAGTTATTTTGGTGTACATTATCTGGCTGGAGAGCAGCATTACAAAATTCAGAGAAGCACAAATTTGAAAGGATTGCTGTGCTTCAGTTCACACCTTGTTTCAAAAAGTACAAATCAGGTGTTGTTGTTGTTTAGTCGTTTAGTCGTGTCCAACTCTTCATGACCCCATGGACCAGAGCATGCCAGGCACTCCTGTCTTCCACTGCCTCCCGCAGTTTGGTCAGAACTCATGTTGGTAGCTTCAAGAACACTGTCCAACCATCTCGTCCTCTGTCATCCCCTTCTCCTTGTGCCCTCAATCTTTCCCAGCATCAGGGTCTTTTCCAGGGAGTCTTCTCTTCTCATGAGGTGGCCAAAGTATTGGAGCCTCAGCTTCAGGATCTGTCCTTCCAGTGAGCACTCAGGGCTGATTTCCTTCAGAATGGATAGGTTTGATCTTCTTGCAGTCCATGGGACTCTCAAGAGGTAGTTTTGCATTAAACCTGAACCAAATCAGGTAGGTTTGCACTAAACCTGAATCAAACCATATTTATCCCCTCAGCCCCACAAGAGAATAACAGAGAGACAGAGAGAGTAGTGTGGATAGACCAAAATAAAAATAAAAAAATGCACTGAAAAATTCAACAATAGATTGCAAATTTGCAAATTTAACTCCTGATTCGAGCTCACTACTTAAGATTCCTGGTAAGATCCCTTCTAATCCCTCTTAAAAAGAATAGACACGAGAATCTGATTAAAGTTAACGTAAAAGTAGTTTACTTACAAATTCATTCTGAAGGCAGACTTAGATTACATAACTATATATCTATATATCTACATGAACTGTCCCATAAGGGAATTAGTCCCAAGTGACTGCGACTGAGCAGTCACTTCTCCTAACACACAGGAACACAAAATAAAGAAGAAGAGCAGAACGTGGAGGAACGTCTGCTCCTCTACCCAGAATAGGCCACACCCACTTCAAGTCACATGCAGTGGAAACAGGAAGTTTTCTCCTGAGTGGTACAAAACATCCCCTAACATAGGAATGTTGTACTTGACTGCTATAAGTTTCACATCCCACAAACGCAACATCACTCTACCCACTTGGTGATTGCAAACAACTGGTGAGCAACTGCACCGAAAGCTACGTAGACTCAATAAAATGGGTTTCAGTGTGTCAGGGACTGGACTGAAGGGGCTGAGATTGAGTAGGAATGGTGGAGATCCCCCCCACACACACCCTTCTCTTCCTGAAGCTGCCAGAGAAGAGGAAGGCAGTATTGAATTACAGCAGTGGTTTGAGGAAGGTCACAGTTCAGAGACAGGCGAACAGAAGAGTTGGGAGGTGCTAGGAGAAGATAGGGATGAGGCAGCGCCAGAGCAGCCACCTGACACGTTGTCACTGGAGAGCATTTCCGACCCCACTTCTCCCAGAACTCGGCATTCGTTGAGAGTGCAAGAGCAAAGGGCTCAGAGACAATTAGCCCCTGGTAGCCACCGTAAGGGGAAGTGCTGTTGGCGGGAAGGAATGGGGGGATAGAGCTCAGTTGGAGCAACGCCATTAACAGGAGACTGACTGCATTCCTTTGTCTCTCGCTGGGATGATTGAATAAACTCATTAGTCAGAACTCTTCTTTGTTTTCCTTGCTTCTTGCTGCCACCAGGGGAGGGCACAGTGACTTGGCTGGGCATCAGCACACAGCTCACGTGCTACAGACCCACAGTGCAGATTTTACAGGCTCAGCAGGTAGCAGGTGGTTGACGCGAAGCAGTTCAGGGTCGGTGCAGTATCAGGAGTGTCGGATTGGCACCACCACAGCACCGCACCTTGCCAAGCTCCCCACAGCCTCGCCCTTCCCCTCGGTAAGTGGCAGGAATGCACAGCGTTGGGAAGTCAGGAGAGCAGCCCAGCCACCGTTGGCCCACTTGGATGCATATGGGAAGCCCACAAGCAGGGCTTTGAGCACAACAGAATTGCCAGAAACTGGTATTCAGAGGCATCCTGCTCCCCACACTTCAGGTAGTACCTGCAGGTAGTACCTTGCCACCTTAGTACTTTGGCACCTGGCACCAGCACACCTGAAATCCCACTGGTGCTACTTGAGGATAAGTGGCAGTGAATCACAATGTTGGCTCAGGGATCCGCACGAAACATCTCTGTCTGAATGGCAGCACTCACATGCAACAACTTGGAAGGGAAATATGGAAACAGCTTGTGGTACAAAGCAAGGGATGGATTTCCAAATGGCTAATCTCCAGCCACCCACACAAGTTTTGTCTCTCTTTAGCACCTTTCTCGGTTGCTAAGTCTCACGTCTAAGATTGGGGAGGGGGGGGGAGTGGAGTCAGGAGAGAAGATATTGCAAATCATGTACCAAAATTATACATAGGGAAGCTGAAAAATGAAAATTGTATTATTATTATTATTATTATTATTATTATTATTATTATTATTATTATTATTTAAAAAAAAGCTCTGAATTATTGCAGCAGTAACAACACACACATACAATTATTCAAGGCTGTGACACAGGATAGTGCACGGCCAACAAAACCCTGAGATGAATGGGTGGAAGCAAACATACAAGGGCCATAAGCAGGAGGTCTGGTGCTAAGAAAAGGGGTGAAAATTACCGAGTAGCAGGTTGGCAGGCCTACAATTACTCAGTCAGCTCCAGGGAAATAGGGAAGGCAGCCAGCATCTTTGAGAAGGTCTCCGCATCAAGAATGAAAATGTAAACTTCCATTTGTGTTGATCTACGCAGGAAGGGCTCAATCTTTATTAACTGAGGGGAAGTTCAGGATTTACTTTTGGCCGCTTTATTCTCTGTCAATCAGGGGTGGGGAAACCTGTGGACCTCTAAATGACACTTGGTAATATGACATCCTGTGCGGGGCCAAAATTTGACACACAAACACACCTCAGCCCCTGTGCTGCCTTCCCAAAGTCGGGTAAGGGAGGCACCAGGCTTTGGGAAGGAGATGTGAGGCTCTGGGAGGGTCCTAGAGCTCCTCCTCCTCCTCCCCAAAGCTGAGCAAGTGCTAACTATGCTTTGGGAAGGAGGCAAAAGGACTCCAGGACCTAGTGAGGCCCCTCACAGTGGCGTAGGAAGGGCGGAGCGTAGGGAGTGCTGCACCCTGGGTTCCAGAGGAGGGGGGTGACATTCCCAGCCCCTCCCCTGCCACCCGGCACCCTGTCCGGATGGGGCAGCCCCACGAGCCGCCGCTTGCTTGCCGGCTCACTGCTGCTCCCGCAGCGAGCCGGCAAGCGAGCAGTGGGTTGTGGGGGTGCCCGACTCACCGCTCGCTCGCCAGCTTACAGCAGTGCCAGCCGGATCCACTACGCATGCCCGGAAATTCTGGGCACGTGCAGTGCATCTGACGCGCCGTTGCGTCACAACACACGTGCCGTGATGTCACGACACACGCACCATGATACCCCGCCCCCAGGGGGGTGCCTCCACGCCACCGCCCCAGGCAGCGAAAAGGCTTCCTATGCCGCTCGCCCCTCACACCTCTTTTCCAAAGCCTCCACTAGGCTTTGCGGAGGAGGTGGGAAGATGCTCCCTTGGCCACTGCACCCTGTGGGGGGACGACTGGTCATGCTGCCCTAAATCTGCCTCTGGGTACTGGACTATAGCACACACACACACACACACCAGTCTTGATCATTGGTTAGACAGATGGGAGTTGGAGTCCAACAACATCTTGGGAGAGCCATGTTAGTGATTTGCCTGTTTACTTGGAAGCTTACTTGGAAGTGGTGCTTACTCCTGGGTAACTGTGCCCATGACTGCAGCCTGTGTCAATTAAATGCAGCCTCTGAAAATTAAGAACAACCCGAAGACAGCTCACAGGATAAAAATAACAAGAACACAACCATTTAGACAGCATCAAACCGTTGAAAGCACATCAGCATACACTACATGCCAGCCAGCACAAAAATTACCCATTGAAAGTGTGCTAGAATAAGATTAATTTTTCTAGTGTATAAACTACTGCTATATTTGTTTTGTCCTCAATGTTAAGCCCAAAAGATCAGGACTTTTAAGTCCCGTTCATTGCAATGGCAAGAGATTCTTTATACTGCAGCCAATGGAAGTTAAAATTCTTCGCCTTAGTTGGATCAAATCCTTAGGTTGGATCCAGTGCTAGTTCTACTTGGCATAGTTCCGTTGAAGTTAATGAGTGTTTGTCTAACTTAGGTCCATTTATTTAAATGGGTTTACTCTGAGAGGAACTTTGTTGGGTTCAACCCCTTATTGATTTTTTTACTTTGCCTTTACTTATCATTTCACGTTGAGTTATTATGGAACGATTTGTTTACAGTTGTTTATCACGTTGTAATGGTTAAGCGTATTATTTTCACAATTTCTTTTCCACTCGTGAGCAAATTGTAAGGAACTGAGCAATCTGGTCCAAAAGGAGGAGGAGGAGGAAGGGGGTAGAGAAAAAGAAAAAACCTCGCAGCCCTCTCTTGCTTTGATCTTAGATGCCAAAAGCCAGCTCAATGTTATGGCTGAGTAATAAATCCCTTTAAGATGTTATTTGACTTTGTAATGGAAATGTTGACAGACGTTCCGTTGCAGCCACGGAAGTGGGCAGTGCACAGTCAAACCAGTAATTGCTCCTGACTGCCATCCGCAGTGTTCACAGTGCTGGCCACTGGGCAGTGTTTGTTAATACAGCTCCTTTCACCTGAAACAAATGAGGTCTAATTAACTCAATCTGAAAAATCAGTGCTCACCAGTAATATGATTAATGGGTGTTTTATTTTCCACCACAATCAGTTGAATGAATTGTTTGGAAAGGATTTATGGGGAAATAATAGATTTACTCATTTATGACAAAGCTAAGGGTGAGTTTCCTCCCCCTTTCCTCCATGCGTGTTTGTGTGTGTGTGTGTGTGTGTGTGTGTGTGTTGGGAGATAATTTAATCTGTTATCCTAAGAGTCAGAATTCAACCCCTTGACTCAGTTTAGCAAATTTGTTTACATGTTCAAATGAAAGAATAATTTTGGGGTCCCTCTAGGGCAGTGATGGCCAAACTTGGCCCTCCAGCTGTTTTGGGACTACAATTCCCATCATCCCTGACCACTGGTCCTGTTAGCTAGGGGTGATGGGAGTTGTAGTCCTAAAACAGCTGGAGTGAAGGACTGGATTGTTTGCCTTGCTCCACGGTTACTGAATAAAACCACAAATACTAACCTTCTCGTTTCTTCTTTGATCCTTGAGGCTGCCGGGAGACGAGAAAATCCCTCCAGCCTGACATTTGGGGTTAAGGTGTTTTAAAGTGCTCAGCCATGAGGTGCCTTAAGGTGCTAGCACTTTGCTTTCTGTTACTTGGCTAAAATTGTAATCACTGCTCTAGGGAACATTGCTCCCCACTCATCTCTGCATATTAAGGATAACACCCCCACAAATGTTTACATGGTCCCTGAGCACTAAAATGCAAGGGTGGTATTGTCCAAATTTCTTTGTGAAATTCCTGAGACTCTTGATTTGCAAGACTCGAGAATTTGAGACAAATCTAGGGACTCTTTCATTCAGTGAAATGTGGACATGTAAACCTGAGGAGAGCTGCTGTCTCTGGTAGGCAGGGATGGTTTGGAGGGCGAAGATCCATTTAGATCCACGAATGACTCAAGGCAGTGCTGATTCGTACTTTCATTTTTAAGCGCCAGTTCAAAACGTAGCCACGTTTAAATAACACCTTCTGTTAGGCACATGCCTTTGAAAGCGAAGGAAAGGCAGAAGCTCGTCTGAACACGCCTGACACGAATCACCAAAGATATAGACAAACTCTGTTAGAATTTCTCCACTTATTCAGGTAGAGACCAAGTTAAGGAAATGCAAAGATTCCGTGGACAGGCAGAATGGAAAAGCAATGCATATGCAATGGTTCTGTGGGAACACACATTAACAAAATAACACCTACAGGATAAATGATCGGAAATTAAAAAAAGGTTTACCATACACACAAAAAATTAAAAGATATGCAGTTACAAGTGGAACCCCACAGTAAAGTGTTGCAGTGTGGAATACTAGTCAGTATTCCATGCCCAGTGGGCATGCTCAGTACCCATTAAAATATGGGAGGGTTGTTTGGGAGTCCTTCCCTTCCCCTCAAGTTTGTTTTTTCTTGGGTGGTGGGGCAGGTGGGCACATTTGTTCAGTCCCAGCTATATAAAAAAACTTGTGTTTCTTCATTTATTTCTGTAGACGGTTTCATTTCTGCCCCAGAGGCAGAAATGCTAAAAAAATAGCTTCCCATTGTGAACCAGGAAATTACCTCTCCATACAACGAGATGACTCCATCTGTACCCACTTTTTATCTCTATGTGTCTCCTCCTCCCTTTCATGCCACTCAGGTTTTATTCCCAGCACATCCTGGTTGTCAGTTCTTGTTCTCCCTCACTTAATGTTCCATACCATTTGTCTCTTACTGGAAGGGGTGGGGTTCCCCCTTGCATTTTTGGAAGGGTGCAGATATTTTGTACTTGCTCATAGTTTACAGTTACAGGTGGGTAGCCGTCTTTCTGCCATAGTCAAAACAAAATAAAAATTTCTTTCCAGTAGCACCTTAGAGACCAACTAAGTTTGTTCTTGGTATGAGCTTTCGTGTGCATGCACACTTCTTCATACTTTACAGTTACTCTGTGTCTGCCTACACCTGTTTCTAGTGTATGGGTGGTACAGTTTTGGCTCCTTAAACATCAGCTCAGGAAGACCCACGTGAGCACTGGTGCATGGATGCACAACTAATACAGGTTTGCATTGAATTTGGCTTGCTTGATCTGGTCTGGGCTCAAAGTACGGTTCTTTTAGGCACTGTGGGTTAAACCACAGAGCCTAGGGCTTGTTGATCAGAAGGTTGGCAGTTCGAATCCCCGCGATGGGGTGGGCTCCCGTTGCTGGGTCCCAGCTCCTGCCCAACTAGAAGTTCGAAAGCACATCAAAGTACAAGTAGATAAATAGGTACCGCTCCAGCAGGAAGGTAAATGGCATTTCCGTGTGCTGCTCTGGTTCACCAGAAGCAGCTTTGTCATGCTGGCCATATGACTTGGAAGCTGTACGCTGGCTCCCTCAACCAGTAAAGCAAAATGAGTGCCGCAACCCCAGAGTTGGACACGACTGGACCTAATGGTCAGGGGTCCCTTTACTTTTACACCTGATTCTTTAGTGGAGACTGTGCCCCCACAGGCTGAGATGCTGTAATTTTAGAAGGCAATAATGAACCCAGAGGCCTCGCTGGGTATTGGCTTTGTCACGGCTGCCTTGTCCTCCCTTCCTTGGCACCTCAGTGCTATCCTGGAATTCCTCCTCTGTACAGACAGGTTCTTCTGCCTCATGATAAAACTGAAATAACAGACTTTAGAGTTCATGTACTCAAACCTCTTGGCCCATCCTTTCCCCCGCAAAGAGATGTGAGGGTGTCAGGTGGACAGTCTACAGCTGTTAAGGAGCCATGTGTCAACTTTATTTACTAAAGTATGTGATGATAATTACGGTCTCGAGGATGGGGGAGGCAAGTGCGCAAGCAGAATGGACATACATACTTAATGATTTCACTTTCCTGCAGCATTCTGAATCCGTAAGAACAGTGTATGTCACTGGAGACATGTTGAAGCAGCCCCGGCAAGCTGTCTGCATGGAACCTAGCGATGACTGTATGTGGCAGTGTGCATTCAAAGTAAAAAATTAATTTACAAATGGGTTTCAAGGTACCCAGCAGATGGAAGAGCAGTCAAATCCCAACCAGGCACCCTTCTCTTTTAACCCTTGAGCTGACGGTATGCGCAGGCGAGCTGTAAAGGATAATCAAAGACTCCTGGTTCAGATCTGTTTTGTTTATTGTTGGCTTAAAAAAAAAACACACCACGGTTGCTTTAAAAGTGAAACACCTGTAGTTTTACTGCTTGCTAAGACGTACTTGTAATAAGGCGTGCAGAAGACAGATGTGCATCTGGAAACCTAGGAACTGTTTCAGATTATATAAACAAGTGGGGAGAGAGGCCAAGGGAAGTTTTGCAGAAATTTAAGGAGGCAGGCCCCACCCAGGCACCAGAGAGCGATATTGGGGGATTCCTCAGGGAGACTGAGCTTCTCCTGACCGCATCGCTTCCTCTCCTCTTTGACTGCCAATGCAAAACATGGCTCGTCCAAGCAGAAGTAATTTAGTCAGCCGCAGATACAGCCCTTCTCTTCTCTACGGATGTTTTCATTAAAAAAAAAAAACACCCTACTAACAAACTCAATCCACCTATTCCCTCTCTCCCCCTCCAACACCCTTGTTGCTCCCACAAGAAGAGTTTTAAAACGAAGAAGATTTGATCTGGCACATCCTTCCATCTGCGAAGTCTAAAAGACATTGGTTCCCCTGGGGTTCCTTCTTCCTTGACATTCTCCTGCATCAAGCCTTGAGGTAAGAGGAGACAATTGAATAAGGATTTCATGGGTTCGCACTATTCGTGGCCAACTGGAGTGAACCCTAAGGGGGAAAAAACAACAGGGAGGGTTTTTTTTAAAATCATAAAATTCCAAAATCCATATTAGTGCAATAAATCTCTCTCCTATGCCCACCAGATCACTGTGTACTGTGGGAGTGTTTCTCCCTAAGTTCTCAAAATATCAGAGGTCCACTCCGCAGAAATTTCGAGCAGGGCTTTCAGTGTGGTTGCCCCTGCACGGTGGAAAAAACATTTCTGTTGCGATATGACAGGTGTCCACTATGCGACTCTGCAGTCCCAACAGGGATCCAGACAGGAGTGGCTGGATTGCTGCGAGAACGCATCTGTCCTAAGAAAATGCAGTGCTCATTCACAACTTGCAGCCACATTCATCAAAAACATGGCAGATTTGTGAATGACCAAAATCTACTCCTGAATTAGGAAGATACGCCCTCGCTCCCCTCCCTTAGTCTAAGCCGGGTGCTTAAAACCAAAACCGAGCACTCCATTTTAATGACGGCAATTTATGTTTAAAATGGAAGGCCTTCAAAACTGGCAAAAAATCAATTTTTAAAAGGGTGCTGCCCAGTGCCAAAGTAAAGCAATCCTTTTGTTGCCTCCGTTATTTGTTTGTAATAAAAATGTATGGCACGGCATGGCTTCTGGGTTATAGACTGAGTCACAATGCACACACAGTTGGCTAGCATACTAAAGGGAGCTGCATAAGCCATTGCTTTTTTGTTGTTGCTAAGGTTTGGCTGTTGAGCTGGGATTGATTTGAATATTGAGGGGGGGGGAGACTGCATTTCAAACTCCACAAGGTCCAGAATTTTGGTTACACACGCACACACACACACACACACACACACACAACCCCAGCTGAGATAGTTGGAAAACAAAATCTGGATCAAATATATGACAGCGTGAATGTAGCGCTGAGAGCAACAACAGCTGATGAATGGAAATGGTGCTTCCACTGGGATTCCCACCTGGGCGGGAATCATTCGCTGCTCCATTTCCTCTCCAAAGTGTTGGAAAAGGTACACATGGTCAGACAGCGAAGAGTTTGAGATGGGCCAGAATCTTCCTGCAGGCCCCAGCGAATTTGAATGGGGGGGTGGAGGGGGGGACAGGATGTGTGTTAATCCTCTCATAACTCACCAAGAATGCTTCCTCCAAGACGTTCCCAAGACACACAACTTTTCCAGAAGGAGTCTATCTGTCCACAAGTTAGATCCCCCCCCCTTCTTACTTGCTGGTGGAGGGGAGGGGACGAGAAAAGGCTGGGATTGGAAAGGGGCACCCCTCTTGCGCAAGATGGTAACAAAACATTCATTGTGACAAGAGGAGAATACTCGTGAGGAGGCTGCAGCGTTGTCCTCTGTCATCCCTTGGACTGCCGACAGAATGTAAAACCCGTGGAAACAGACAGACACTTATTTCATTGGTTGCAAAATGCATTGCGAGCCAATTAAAGCACCATTAGCAGACCTGGGCTTCTGCTTCATCGGAAGGCTGCAAAACGGCTTTCATATTGAGGGCCGCATTCCCTTCTGAGACACCTTCCAGGGGCCACGTGCCAGAAGTGGGCAGTGCCAGAGGCAGACGTGGGTGGCAAAGTATGCATTACCATACCCCTCTCTGTGCGCTCTGGAGATACATTTTCACAGTTCAAGGGCACATTCCAGTCAGGCAAAAACACTCAAGGAGGTTGCAAAGCAGGCCAGTAAGGGGTGTGACCTGAGGAGAGGAGGTGTGGCTTCAAAGAGCCCCAGGCTTCATGGGTCTCATTCAGCTCCTGGGCCTGAAGTTCTCCACTCCCGATATAACAGTGCAACAAAAAGGCTTCCCTCTGTGGAAAGACTGCCCGGTGGGCTCTCAAATTTCAGCGGTGCCCTGTGTGATGCTAAAATTCTGCGTGCACATACACACACCTCATGCCCCATTCTACAGGCACCCCCAACAGCGTGGCACCCATTTCCGCCGCAGCGGTCACACCATTCTAAAACCAACTCTGGATTGCCCCATCATTAGAGGGGGGCAACTGGAAAGTGCAGGTGCAAGGAATTTGGGGGTGAATTTAGGGGCAGCACATGTTATGGCTTAAGCTCTGGGAGGTGAGATAACTGACTGATCCCCTTTTGCTCCTATGAACAGAGAGACTGACCGCAGCCTTCTTTGGATGTTTGCCCTGTTGTCCTGCGAAGGCCCTCCTTTACGTCAGCTGCAATGGTGCCTTCAAGTCATCATGCATTAAAGCAGAGTTGTCTGAGAAGTTTCTAAACAAGAGGTAGTGATGGCTACTTCCATCACCTTGACAGCTTTCAAAGAGGCTTAAGCATCAGGCTATCAGGGGCTGCTAAATTTGGTGGCTAGGTTCTGTCTCCGCTGTCAGAGGCAAAGTGATCCTGAATCCCAGTTGCCGAGAATCACAGACTGAGGGAATTCTGTTGCACTTGGGTTCTGCTTACAGACATCCTATAGGCATCTGATTGGTCACAAGGTCCTGGACGAGATGAGCCATTGGCTTGATACACCAGGCACTTTGTGCTCTTATCCAACCTTTCTTTTCTCGTTGCAAGATCTGCACGATTTTTTCTCTCAATACATTGAAAGGAGAAAGGGATGGGGTGCAGAACAAGAATACGGGAACGGGGACTTCCGTTTTACTCTCGGCTCTTTCAGTACCTTCAAGGGATTTATCCCATAGCTTGACCTGCACTCCACGGAGCTGTCTTTTCCTATAGAATTTCTGAATTCATTTAAAAATTCCAATTTGTCTAATAATTTGATGCAGCTGCAAAAACGTTCTCCCTCTCCCTCTCTTTTGATCACTGTTATTAATGAGGTGCTGTAACACACATACGGCACTAGCAATCAGAGCTACTATTTCTTATAAAGATCATTTTGTACTCCCTTCATCCTTACCCCCCCACCACCACCACCTCCATTTCTGATGAAGCTCGTCTATGTTTTCCAAAGTTCACCTCAATGTTCAAATTTAAAAGAAATTAGGAAATGTGTAGGCAGCTCCTCCGGGGTAATTACAATCTTGATGTCTAACCCTTTGCCTCTTCATTCCCTCCTTCTCCCCCCCTTGCTGCTTCTCTCCTGGTCTAATTTTAGGAGTAGCCACTCTTGTTTTGCTCAACACAACACCATTCAGCGTGAGAGGAGAGAGGTAGATGTTTCAGGGGGTGGAATCTCACCCACTCATCAAAGAGTTCTGGTGGTGCTTTAGATACACTGTGGAATTTTCTATAGCTTGGCCCTAATGATGCTGTTGTAAGGTCTCTTTGGATTGGTGTGTTTCGAGACTCTGATACTCCTTTTTAAAACCAAAATTAAGGTGGGGGAATAGGACTACTGAGGCCTCATGAAGGAAAACTAATGGGAAAAGTCCACAGGCTCCATGCACATTTGCAGGATTATGAAATAGATATTTATTGCACTTCAATCTTTACTTTTCTCTAGGAATCTCATGACTGTTATCCTATTTTCTCTACACCATGGGTAGGCAAACTAAGACCCAGGGGGCCGGATCCAGCCCAATCACCTTCTAAATCCGCCCTGCAGACGGTCCAGGAATCAGTGTGTTTTTACATGCGTAGAATGTGTCCATTTATTTAAAATGCATCTCTGGGTTATTTTGGGGGCATAGGAATTCTTTCAATTTCCCCCCAAAATATAGTCCGCCCCCCCCCACAAGGTCTGAGGGACAGTGGACCGGCCATGAGTGGGTGGGCTGCAAATGCAGCAGTGGCTCAATCACTCTGCATGGCCCACCAGTGGGAGTGGGGAGTTGGGATTGCAGACTTGGCTTTGCAAATGCTGCTGCATGAGATGCCCAAGTCCCAGAGGCAGAGCACATGCCCATGCTGCTAGGGCGGGTGCGCTCCTGAGGGGGGCGTGGCGCAGAGGGTTGCCCTCCCAGGTGCAGGATAGCCGCTCAGGTGCCCGGAGCAATGTGCACACCCTGCAGCATGGAGCCGGAGCGAGCTGCCCATGGCGGACTTTTGGCACACTGCCCACCCGCGACTCCCAAGCCTCCCCAAGCTGTCAAAACGAAGGGGGGAATGCCGCCGGCAAAGCAGGGCAGCTCCCCCCCTTACCCTGACAGCTCAGGTAGGCTTGGGAGTTGCGGGCAGGCGGAGTGCCGAATGTCACCCCCCTCAGTCAGGACACCCGGGGCGAACCGTCCCCACCGCCCCCTTCCTACACCCCTGCCTAGATCATAACAACAACAACAACAACAACAACAACAACATGCTTTTGAGCAAGTGAATCTTATTGACGCTTTTTAAATTTTGCTTTCATTTTTGTTGAATAGGCTGAGTTTTGCTCCTTCATTATCCACACATAAAAACCCCGGGTGATTTGCAGGTCTTACCTCTTCTACCAAAGGCTAAATGTGGGGATCTGTAAGTGTATGTGCAGATGAGGGAGAGGCAGGTCTATTGGGTGAATGAAAAATTGAACTCTGTGGTCCACTCCATTTTCATTCATTACAAAACGAATGTCCACATTAATGAATGGGTACCAGTGTGGTTTGTTTTTGACATTCTGTTCCTGCCCATTTGCCACTCATCCAGAAGACAGGGCCAGCAGAGCCAGTTTCACTGACAGCCATTTTATTTTCCCAGAAAGCCTTGGATATTGGGATATTTCACGATATTACAGCCACTGGTAAAGAATACCTTTTTCTTTCTTTCTTTCTTTCTTTCTTTCTTTCTTTCTTTCTTTCTTTCTTTCTTTCATTTTGGTAGCAGCTGTCATTCCCACCCCAGAATGCCCTGGAATAACACAACACCTATGGGTATAGAGCAGGTATACAAATTTAATAAAAACAACAACAACAACAACAACAACAACACCTGGGAGATTCTGAAAAAATAAAATTGTACCACCAAGAGGCAGCTGCCAGCAACTGCTCCATTCAACAGTCAGTAGCTTAATTCCATTGATTCCATCAATCATTTCAATTATGTTTCAAATACACGCAATTTCACTTAAACATACAGTGCGTCAGAATGTAACCCCCGTGTAAATGGGGGATTGTGCATACAATACTCTATTTGTGAGTAGTACAGACCATTGTTATGTTTTAACCAAGCTTTTAGGGAATTTTATTGCATATTATTGTTTGTACTTTTCTTGTTTTTATCTTTATTAAATTAAGCAGTACAATATGCTGCAATGTACAGAAAGATTATTTAGCACTCTGAAAAGCCTGAATTCCTTACATGAACCAGTTAAATCAGCCACTTACTTTAACGAATAAAACCCACAGCCAACAGAAATGCTCCAGAAGTCCCCGTTCACTGCAATATTTGGCAGTTTGAGTAGCCTAATGTTTTCAATGAACCACGGCTAACAAAATGCAGCAAACACTGAATTGCCAGTTGTTAGACCACATATTGTAACTGTTAATTTCATCTTGGGTAGGGGCAGATCACTTCCCCAGGTTCCATGTATAACTTTTCCTTAAATCTCATTGAAATCTACAATTGTCTACAAAACAAGGTTTAATGGTGCAGGGTTTTTGTTTATTTCTTTGATATCCCTTAATCTTGGGGTTTTCAGCTTCATGTTGTCACTTGTGAGCAACACTTGAGACACCTCTAGTTGCATCAAGCAATGAGGGTCCAGCTAGGCAGGAGAGACGTAATTAGTTTCTGCTATGCTTTAAATCTGATTTGAGTCCTACTTGGTGGAATACACTACTTGGTGGAAGAAACAGAAGGGAAAGAAGGGTTTTAGTTTCTAAGAGCAGACTTCTCATCAACAAACACAATAATAGTACTGTCTTTAAGCTTATCTGAAGAAGTGTGCATGCATACCAAGCTCATACCAAGAACAAACACAGTTGGTCTCTAAGGTGCTACTGAAAAGAATTTTCTATTTTGTTTAAGCTTTAGGGCAGGGATAGAAAAGAAGAAGAAGAGTTTGGATTTGATATCCCACTTTATCACTACCCAAAGGAGTCTCAAAGCGGCTAACATTCTCCTTTCCCTTCCTCCCCACAACAAACACTCTGTGAGGTTGAGTGGGGCTGAGAGACTTCAGAGAAGTGTGACTAGACCAAGGTCACCCAGCATGTGGAGGAGCGGAGACGCGAACATTGTTCACCAGATTACGAGTCTACCGCTCTTAAACACTACACCACACTGGCTCTCCAGGGAATCTTCTTCAACCCAGGGACCACAATATCTCATGGGAGTGCATGCCAATGGTAGGTTTGGCCAAAGGCAAAAAGTGGCAGGAGGCATGGGTGTACATTCCAACCACATCAGAGGTTTCTACCCACCTCACACACACACACCCAACTTCTGTCATCTTCCTAGGCAAGCAAAAGTCATCATCAGAATTCAAGGCTACATTCCAGCCAGGCAAAAGTGGCCAATGAGAGAGAGCGCAGCAGAGCCATTGTGGGGTGTGACCTGCCGATACCACAAGGGCCAGATAAAGAGGCTCTCAGCATCTGCTCTAAGGAAAAGAGACTGGATAAGGGGAGGTCAAGAGAAGCTCCTAGACCAACTATGACCAAAGATGGGTTTCTGCATTGGAATTGCACAAAAACCAACACATATATTAAGTAAAACAGAAACATCGCCAGCCGACCCCGACCCCCCACTCACCTTTCCCCCCCTCTACCTCTTTCTCCCTTTTCTTCCTAATATAACACTAATGTCTCAACAAATGAAACTGATGTGTAAAAAATGTTACTTGGTAAAAAAAGAGAGAGAAAAAAAAACATTGCTCATACTTTTGTAAACCAATAAAATGCTAAATAAATAAATAAATAAATATCCATCTAGTCTAGAATCCTGTTCTCACAGTGGCCAACCAGATGTTAATGGGAAATCTGCAAGCAGGGTCTGAGCTCAAAAGCATTCTTCCCTCCTGCGGCTTCCGGTGACTGGTATTCAGAAGGATTACTTTAGGCCAACTATGGAGGTAAACATAGCCATCGTAGTTAGTTGCCATTGATACCCCTCTCCTCCATGAATCTGTCTAACCCTCTTCTAAAGCCGTCCAAGTTGATGACCATCACTGCCTCTTGCGGGAATGAGCACCATAATTTAACTCTTACATTTCATTTCATTTCATTTAAATTGTAACCATTTCTCCCTGTAATTGGAATACATTGGAATATGCAAACTTAATTTAAATTTGTCTCATCTTTTGTCTTCACTTCTTGGAAATGCATGTCTTCATTTGGGGGTGACGTGTAGAGGGACCAAGCCTACTTTTTGCATCATCATCATCGTCATCGTGAGTAGAGCCCCACATTCTCATATGAGCATGGCTCAGTACAAATGATTCAGCCACAGGTTGAGGGGCACATCTCCACACATAAACTGCAGCTGAATCCCAATAAGATGGAGGTTCTTGGTAGGCAGCTTTCAGGTCTGGGAATTGGGCCAGGCTGTATTGGATGAGATAGCAGTCCTCTCATAGGAACAGGCGTGTAGCGTGCAGCGCTCCCTGTTCCACTGCTGTCACTGGAAGCAAATGGCAAGGAATTCCTATTTCCAACTTTGGCTGGTTCACTAGATGGACCAAGGTAGCCTACTATTAGTTACCATGGTCTCACATTTGGATTTTTGCAATGCATTTTACATGAAAATGGTGTGGAGGCTGCAGTTTTGTTATGAAGCATTCCCACTTGCCAGATTGGTATCAAGGACAGCAAGATGACATCATGTAAAGACAGGCAGGATGTACAGGATATTTAATAAATAATATAAATATCTCAAATAAAACAAATCACTGTACACCGGGGATCCTTCTCCCTAATCTTGCTGCTGGCCTGATAGCTGTCTTTGAGCAGGGAACATCTTTTTTTCATCATGGCGGACTCTACTTGAGGTGAAGAGAGAGGCATGCAAAGTTCAAAGGTCACTGCCCCCCTCGTCCCTGGAATCTCCATCTGCACATGTTCTATTTTCTTGACATTTAAGCGGACCTATTCGAGCCTTCCATTGCAACAAAGATTGTGAGGCATGTGTCCTAACATTTCTAGACCTCCTGACTATTGTATATTTTGCAGCAGAACAAAGGGAGAAAGCCCTGATGTGTCTACAGCTGGGTTTGCCTGCAGAAGGCAGTCTGCTGGCATTCGTTGCCCTCTAAAATGAAAGAGCCCTTTTTTAAAAAAAAAAAATACAACAGGCCGATATATTTCCCACTCTTTTCCTTCTGTTTTTCCCCCCTCCTGTTTTTTTTTCTAAACTGCCTTGCTGTACAGGCAAAACAGGTGCTGAAATACGAAACCCTACTGAGGGATTTCCTTTGCAAAACAGCTTGGCGTTCTAGCCTGGGCTTCAAGTTAGACATGCTTCTACGGCGGAATGTTAAAATAAAAATGCATCTATCGGGAATGGATCTCTGCCGCCGGTATGCCACAAAAAAGTGGGGGGGACAAGAGGTGAGGGGGGGAGAAAAGACACGCTGTCACTTTAAGAAAAAATAAACTAAAATATGAACTACCAAAAAAAAAAAAAAAAAAACCCTGCCATTTCCAGCCTGGGCTTGATTAATGATTTTTCTATCTAATAAAAGGTTCACAAACCATCTGTTTTTCTCCCTAATGCCTTGCCCAAAGGTTTTTCGTTCCTATTTCAGGCTCGGGGCCAACTGACATTCCACTCTTTTTTTTCCCAGCCTTGTAAACAAACCCTTCTCTCTTTTTAATCTTCCAGTGCTGTTTCCTACCCATCGTTATGCATATTCATTGCGAGTAAACATTTTTAGTGTCTACACTTAATCTCTTCCACTGGCAATTACTGTTCTATGCTGTTTTGTAATGCAGAAGGGCCAGCGTTTCCCCTTCTAATAACAGCTGGGTCGCAGATGGGGCCTGCAGTCATTGTAGAAAATAAAAATTTACAAGATGCCAGTGGAATTTATTTCAGTTTTATGGAGTCACAGGAGGAACCTTTCTGTTATCCGCCTTCAGTGAAATCTGCAGGCACAAGGCATGCTTTTGACATTTAATCAAAGGGGGGTTCAGGTAGGGTCTGGAACAACACAGGCAAGAAAGCAGGTGGATCATATTAGGCAGTGCCATGGTTAATTTATTTAGAAGTGATTGGCTTAGAAGTGCGCAGCCAATATTTGACATCATGTATATATCTTGTTTAGCATCCTGCTTCCAAATTGTTACCACTGTAGAGACGCTGCGTTGCCGCCACGGACCGAACCAGGTGTTAGGTTTGGTCGCTGCTAAGGAGGAGTACTGGTAGGAATGGAAATCTAATAGCAGAAGCGGCAACGTTCAACGCCGCTCCATTTCTCACTTTATTTTTGTACCAGATACCATTTTCAAGTGGCTGGAGCACAGGAGGGTTTCTCTGGCTTGTGTGTGTATATATGCGAGCCAGCTTTTGGATGTAATCTTTGAGATCCTTCAAAAGGGTCTTCAGCTTGAATGGTTCTTGACCCCTTTCTCTTTGGGATGGTTTCTAAATATCATAGCTCCAGTGGAAACCTCGTGTCTCAATCACATTGCTTTTGAATTTAAGGGCAAGGTGTGGGAAAGCAAGCAATAAACAACGTGCCTTGAGATGGCCATGCTGTCTCACCGATAGAGTCTCTTCTCTAAATATCGTTGGACTTTAATGGAAGGAAGCCAAAATGCCTTTTCATGCCTTATGCTGACTTAAACCTCATTGGTTTATCAGGCCTAGTTATTGACAGCATTGACTACCAATGACTATTCAAGACTGCAAGCCAAGGTCTTTCCCAGCCTTGCTATGGAGGGCACCACATAGTGGCAGTAGATGAATTTCATGCATGCATACGTGAGTACATACGTACATACAGACAAACAAACATACATGCATACATACGTAAAGGTAAACGGCCCCTGGACGGTTAAGTCCAGTCAAAGGTGACTATGGGGTTGCAATGCTCATCTTGCTTTCAGGCCAAGGGAGCCAGCATTTGTCCACAGACAGCTTTCCGGGCACTGGCGTAGGAAGGGCGGGGCATAGGGGGTGCTCCGCCCTGGGTTCCAGGGGAGGGGGGTGACACTCCCCGGGCCCTCCCCCACTGCCTGGCACCCCGTCTGGACGGGGCAGCTCCACGGGCCGCCGCTTGCTTGCCGGCTCGCTGCATCCAGCTAGCGCTGCTGCTCCCGCGGCCAGATCCACTACGCATGCCCGGGAATTCCGCGCCGCTGCCCTGGGCAGCAAAGAGGCTTCCTACGCCGCTGTTTCCGGGTCATATGGTCAGCATGACTAAAGTGCTTCTGGCGCAACAGGATGCTGTGACGGAAGCCAGGGCGCATGGAAATGCCGCTTACCTTCCCATCACAGTGGTACCTATTTATCTACTTGCACTGGCATGCTTTCGAACTGATAGGTTGGCAGGAGCTGGGATAAAGCAACAGGAGTTCACCCCGTCACAAGGATTTGAACCGCCGACCTTCTGATCAGCCAGCCCAAGAGGCTCAGTGGTTTAGACCACAGTGCCACCCGCATCCCTTCGCATACATACATACATACATACATACATACATACATACATACATATATGTATATATACCATCCTGAGATCCTTTAAAGAGAAGTGCTAGAGTCTAAAGCTGGGGGGGGGGGTGTCTCTGCACGCAAATGATCCACTCTGCTCTTGAGCTATTGCTTTATTGTGTCTCAACACTTCCCATGCAACCTGGGCACAGATCAGTTGGTTTGCCCCACCAAAAGAAACAGGATTTTCAATTTGTATTTCAAGAACGGGAGCTAAAAACAGTGATAGGCAAGGATGCTCTGTCTACCTGATCTGCCTAGTTCTGTAACCCGGCTCATCCTTGAAAGAACCATATATATGTCTGTGAAACGGTAACTGAAGGGGAGAAGATAGCACCATTGTGCACCAATGTGAAAACATGCCCACCTTTGTGTACAGACAGCACAGGTTGTAGTTGCTACTTTAGATCACCTGTGTACATGACCCAAATCTGCCCGAAGAACCAATTTCCTGCACCCTAAGGGCCAAACTAGGTGTGATGTGGGACATCTGTGATCAGATCTCAAAACACCTTTTCTTTTGGTCAAAAGTAGCTGCAAGGCAAGAGGGCACTTTGAATGATACTGTGGAGCTGAGCAGTACATAAAGTGTGTCATTATTCTTGTTGCTGCTGCTGCTATTTATTAAATTTATATCCTGTCTTTCCTCCCAAAGGATTCCAGGGCTGGAAACACTTAATTTAAAACAATTTAAAACAATACAAAAAATTATTTAAAGCATTTTAAAACTTTTTCTTAAATGTCAAAATAATTAAACACAATAAAATAGTTAACACCCATTTAAAAACATATGTAACCAAAATGTGCTTGGATAGGCCTGATGAAACAAAAAAAAAAGTTTTCAGCAGGCATCTAAAAGAGAACAGTCGTAGCGCCTGCCTCGTGTCAATGGGCAGGGAAATCCAAAGCATGTATTTTATGTATTTATTTAACAAAAATTATATACCACTTGACTGTAAGAACTCCTCTAAGTGGTTAAAAATCCATCATGGCTGAGTCAACCAATAATGGCTCTTCTTTCACATTTTTTTTCCCAAATGCTCAGCGCTAGGTAGCCAGGTGGTGGGCATTTAAATTTCCCAGAATGCCCCAGATTGATGGTGCATTGAGGAAATTGTGCAGAACTCAATGGCCACAGGAAGAACAGGATGAATGCTGTCATTGCTTCTGGATCAGCCCGTCAAGGATGCCCACTTGAGGAAGCTGGATTGAGGGCCCCTCAAGCCTAGAGTCATCATGGCTATCCCACCTCTTCCATCCATCGCCCAACAATGGAAGGGATTAAAAGGATACATTCCAGGGAGGAGAGTCGAGGCATGTTTTGGATCCTATAGATCCCAAAGCCTCTCATTCTATTCGCACACCCATGGAATCATGGAATGGGGAAGCCCTGGAGCTACCATACTGATTTCCCTTCCCAAATGAAGAGGATTGTTTTTGCCTGGCATCTAAGGACATGTAATCAAGGAGCCATGTGAGTCTCCCTGGGGAGAGCAATCCACAAATAGGGAGCCACTGGCTGCAGGAAAGGCCCACTCCTGTGGTGCCACCCTCCACACCTCTCATGGAGGGGACACATAAAGAAGGGCCTCAGATGATGATTGCAGGGTCCGGGTCGGTTCATATGGGGAGAGGCAGTCCTTGAGGTAGCGCGGTTCTGAGCTGTTTTAAGGCTTTAAAAGTAAAAACCAGCACTTTGAATTGGGCCCAGAAATTAACTAGCAGCCAGTGCAATTGGGCCAGAGTTGGTGTTATATGCTCGAACCATCTTCCCCAGTCAGCAAAATGGTCCTGACCATCCCTGTGTTGAGCTAGGAATGCTTGTAGAGGGTGTCTGCTCCTGTGCACTTGAACATGAGTAGAACTCTCTGTGTGATCAGGGTCTCTTACAGGCAGTGTCCTCAATCACACGAGATGTTCTGCTCAACATGGGGAAGGCCAAGCTTCCTCAAACTCGGCCCTACAACTCCCATGATCCCTAGCTAGCAGCACCAGTGGTCAGGGATGCTTGGAATTGTAGTCTCAAAACATCTGGAGGGCCGGGTTTGAGGAAGCCTGCCATAGGCTGAAGGTGTTGGGGAGGGGCTTGTGGGCCTGTCCACAGATACAGTGTTTGTCTGTTAGGCCAAATGACTGGACATGCCTGTCAGAGACTGGGCAGAAGAGGAATGGTGGAGACTGCCTCCCCATCCTGACCCTTCCAGGGAGGAGGAAAATGAAGACGGTTTAGATTTACAACAGGGAGATCACAGCTCAGAGGCAGATGAGGGGAGAAGTTGGGAAATAATGGGAAAGGAGGAGGAGGAAGCAGGAAGCAGCAGGGGGGCAACAGCTGACAGACACAGCCGGGATGGAGGAAGGGGGGCGATGGGAGCGCACCGCCCCGGGCAGCGCAATCCCGGTGGGGTTCCATCACGGCTGTGTCCCCCCCTGCCGCCCACACTGGGTGCCCCACCCCTGCAGGCTGGGCGCCCCGCCCCCAGAACGCACACCACACCCCTGCAGGCAACACACCCCTGCAACACACCCCCAGAACACGTGTTGCACCACTGCGAGCTGTACGCCTCCCCCCGATGTGCGTCCCGCTTCCGGGACGCGTGCCAGCCCCGCCCCCGCCTGCTCCCCGCCCCCGGTGCTGGAGCATGAAGCTCCACCACTGAAACACAGTGTCTTTAGAAAGCATTCCAGAACTTGGCGAGCCTTAAAAGTGGGAGAGCAAAGAGCTCAAAGACAAAGGGCATGTAGCAGCACCCGTAGAGGAGACAATGAGAATGACAAATGAGGTGGAGATTCACTTGGGACAACGTCATTATCCAAGAGGCTGGTTTCTATAGCCTCACTCTGTAAATACTGAATAAAAAGGGAACGGTAAGAAACATTCCCTTGTCTTTGTACGTTCCTGGGCTACCAGCCAGGAGTCACTGACAGCATCCTGACAATGCCTTCATTTTCTTATTTTTCTGATCTTTAGATTGCCACATTTCCGCATCTGTGATTTTTTTTTTTTAAGTCCTTGTGAAAATTCAGAAGCATTTTAGTGCACATTCTTTCTATATACACAATTTTGCAAGCCTTTATTTGGTTGGCAAACTGTGCTGCGGAACCGAGAGAAGCATGAATTCAAAATGGTAACTGCACCCTTCGGTGTGCTATAATTTCAGGGCAAGTAAATTAGATAGATTTTCGTGCGCCCCCACCACCCTCAAAGCTGTTAAGTCAAAAGAAGATGCCTTCAAACTTTCTGCGGAGTCGCTAAGCAAGTAAGTAGCACATAGCTGAACTATGGAACTCGCTCCCACAGGAAGGAGGCAGTAAGGTCCACCAACGTGGATAGCTTTAAAAGAACATTTGACAGATTCATGGAGGAGCTCACCTGGAGATAACAATGCTTCTGATCACCTGTTGCTGGACAACACAGGAGGGGAGAATGCCTTGTGATCAAATCCTGCTTGCTGTTTTCCCAGGGGCATCTGGTTGGCCACTGTGAGAACAGGATGCTGGACTAGATGGGCCATTGGCCTGATCCTGCAGGCTCTCCTTATGTTCTTATTAAATTAAATTCGGTTCACGTTTAATGCATTTTGATCAAATTTGCACTTTCTAAAACAATATGTGAACTAAAGCACAGCCAGCCATGCGAATTAACACTTCTCTTAATTTTGCAATGCAGTTTTCCAATCAAACAAAATTTATATAAAAAGTATGTGTCAGGTGAATGTGTGCATAAAAATTAATAGATCAGTGAAAATAGCATACCAAACTCCATTCTATTGGGGGAAATTGCTTGCAAAAATGTGTATGTTATTCAAAACTACATACAAAAATGTGCCTATTAGGAGAAATCCGCATTAAGATGCTCGTGAATTTTCATGACCATTTTTTTTAATGCAAATTGCTGCAGAAATTGCTGCAGAAGATGATTTTTTTAAAAAAAAATGCAAATTGCTGCAGAAATGAGGAGAACCAAATTTAAGATTATAGTATAAGAAACTGAGAGAAGTGAGACTGACGGATTCACTGATGCTTAGTCTTATGTCCTGGTCAGAAGTGCAACTTTTATCACCTTCTAATGCAGAGTTTACATTTCCCAAACTGGATTTGCCCTCTAGCTTTTCTCTGCCAGCTTGCTTCATCCTGAACCCATTGAAAAGCTTCAAATAAACCACTGTGAAGTTTGCTAATCTTGGTGATGTGCTGTTTCCACTGCAAATATTAGTCAAGATTTACAAGTGCTAATTCATAATTCATAGATGGGTTGAAGAGAACCTCCTGGGTTAGCTGGTTTGTATACTCCTGCACTGCGGCGAGATCTTCGCAGCTAATCCCTCTGTATGACAGATATTTTTGCTGGGAGGGGAAGCAAATGCTTTGGGGACTTTCTTTCTGCCACAGCAGTGAGAATTTGAGAGAAAGCAAATCCTAGTCACCTTTTGAACAACAACGACAACAACAACTAAAAAAAGTTCAGGAGTCTGGGAGGAACTTGAAAGCCAAGAATTAAAAGGAGAGGGAAGGGAAAATATCCCGCTCACCAAAATATCCTGCTTGATTTGTGGTCTTTGTCTACAATGCTTGCTTCCTTCTGTTCAGAGATAAATAAAGATTTATTATCCATTGTGTCACCAACTGGCAGTCTTTTCAGCAGTTGACAGTTTGCTCCACTAGGGGGCCTTTAATTTTGCCATCTCTATGCAGAATTAAATTTTTAAGAAAGAGGGCAGGAGGAGGGCAGTGGGTCTAGGCATTTCTGCAAGGATGCCTCCACACTGACCTTCCTCTGCATCCGAACATCCAGTCATCATTTGCTCAGCAAATGCCATGTTGCCAGAGGCACACGCACAAACAAGAACACACACATGCACCACCATAAATATTCTAAAAAGTATATTTGTTACCATCCCATTGAACAAAATGCTGTTGATAAAAGGAGGCCGTTGATTCACAACTGACAAACTGCTTGAAGAAGTGGCATGAAAAATTATCTGAAACCTGAGCTGAAAAACTTTCAGATTAGGAACTGGGTATTTCACAAGGAAAGATACAGCAGGTGGGCAGAGGGGAGAGGAAGGGAAATGTGAATTCTTCAGATTTAAAAGGAACAGTTTTCTGAGGCATTAATACAGAATTGTTCTCCTTTTGTCAGCCTGCTGAAGAATTTTGCACATCTCAAACTCCTGCATACTGCCAAGAGATTTTTAAGATATGAAGCAGTTTATAAATGTTTGCTAATTAATAATAATAAAAATGAAGTGTTGTTGTTGTTTTTTACCTTAGAGATTTTGCAGGAGTTTCATTCCTGCCATGTTTAACAAAGCATGCATCGTTGAGATTTTTGATAGCTACCGGTAATACTCCCCGACCCCCACTGGTCCAATGTGGGCATTAAATTTGTTTATCAGATAGATATTCTCCTAGCTCTTGCCAAAAAAGAAAGAAAAGGTCCATACATATATATATATATATGGCCAAGTCATGTGTCCCTCGCAGAACTACAATTCCCAGTGTCATTAACAAACTACAGTTCCTAGGATTCTTTCGGGGAAGGCGCCTTAAGTATATGCTGTGTACAAAATCCACTTGTTGGCTCTGCACACGCCATACATTTAGAGGACATTTAAAGCATACAACGTCCCCCAGAGAATTCTGGGAACTGTAGGTTACCCCTCACAGAACTACATTACCCAGCACCCTAACAAACCACAGTTCCCAGAATTCTTAGAGGGAAGTTGTGTGCTTTAAATGCATGGCCTGTGCACAGCATTCCTCTTCTGCGTTTCCACCTCTCTTTTACTCGCTCAGTAGGCTGCCCAGGTGACTGCTTGGGGCATAAAAAGTTGAGAGGCACTGACCTATGTGGGAAAAGCCCCAAGGGGAGAACAGAGCACAGTGTACAATGAAAGGGAGAGGGAGGGGAGGGGAGGGGAGGGGAAGGGAAGGGAGGGAGAACCACCCAAATCTCCAGCCCCTAACTGTCTTTCTTCCTTTAGACCAGTGGTTCCCAACCTTCTTTGGCCAATTTTCTATTTTGTTTAAGCTTTAGGGCAGGGATAGAAAAGAAAAAGAAGAGTTCGGATTTGATATCCTGCTTTATCACTACCTGAAGGAGTCTCAAAGCGGCTAACATTCTCCTTTCCCTTCCTCCCCCACAACAAACACTCTGTGAGGTGAGTGGGGCTGAGAGACTTCAGAGAAGTGTGACTAGCCCAAGGTCACCCAGCAGCTGCATGTGGAGGAGTGGAGACGCGAACCCGGTTCCCCAGATTACGAGTCTACCACTCTTAACCACTACACCACACTGACACCTAAGCATCTCTAAAATCCTGATGCCCCCCTCCCCCATGACATATAATTCTTATTATTCAAAAAGTGAACTCCTATTCAAATGGAGGAAACCTAAAAGGCCATTGCCCCCTTTAAAAATCAAATTGCCCCCCATGTGGGCCGTGGGCCCATGTTGGGAACCACTGCTTTAGACCAAAGGAAACCCTGCTGCAGGCCTGTGTTCAGAGCCTCTGGCAGGGAGCAGTATACAGCCTTGTAAATAAAATCAGATGGCAACACCAGCATGGAGCCTAAATTCCAGTATTCTATATTCCACAGGAAAAAATGGCTACAGCTAAATAAAGTAGCCTGTCATCATTACATTTGAAATGGATCGACCAAAAACAGTCAACCAAATGAGCAGAGGTACTGTTATGCTCACATACATTTCCCCTCCCCCACTCCATTAAACTCGGCACATTTAATTGCAGCAGTTGTTCAGTATCCAACAAAACTTGCAGGAAACAAATGCCCCCAAAGAACTCGAAGACTTGATCAGCAATAATGACTGTGAAGGAAATAGGGTGAGAGGAGGAGGAGGAGGAGGAAAAATGCCCCACCTCCTCATTGTAAAAGAAGCCACTAATAGCATCCTTAAACTAATTTAAACAGAGAGACTATTTGAGATTCATTCCAAAGACGCTTCTTGCAGGCGAAAACACACAGCCATTGTTAGCTGCACTTTATGGTTTGGGGAAATTAGAATTTCAAAAAAATGGTAAGGGCAACTAACTACTTTTTTATTTTCTTATTAGTAATTGTCGCGAAACCAGGGGGGTTGCCAGCCTATCTTGCTGCACCTGTTCCTTGGTATTTCCAAGACATTCTCACCACAATTTCCCCCAAGCTTGCTGGGTGATTTTCGCTTTCTATTGACTGCAGCGCCAGTGCGGTTTATAGGTTGCTGACATTTAATGGGAACAGCAAATTCTGTTCCAAGAAGGCAGAGTGAGGTCCTTATGAATTCAGCCTTAATGAACCAGATAGGGGAAATGACTTGTGCAAAAGGGGAAAGAATTAAGACAGATTATATGAAAGGCTTATCTGAACATGTAAGTATAAGAACAAGTGATGGGACCGAATCTGAAAATGGGGCAGGGAATGGGGATTCTGATACATTCGTTCTGTAGCCAGGGATTTTTTTAAAGCAGATTTTCCAACTACACCAATTCTCTTCCAGAAACCCCACACTAATAAGTTTTAAAATGCTGAATGAGCTCCGCTGAATGAATGCTCCTTGCTTATACCCTGCATCAATGGCAGTTTCTTCATAGGGGTCAGAGGTTTTTTATCTAATATACAGCAGCAATTCATTTATGGATCTGCCTTAGTTCAGTAACTAACAGACACCCAAAGAGAGTACTTTAAGGCTATTTACAAGGATGTGAAGAATAGCTACTGGCCCAAAGATGAAGGTGAGTGTTACAGGAGCGTGCCATTCGGTTATCACACAGTTCAAAGATGGAGTTCACCCTTTCTTTGCAAACACACAATCTCCACAGACTTGACTGAGTGTCAGGCCTAATGAGCAGAACAGCTCATTCCTAGTGTTCCAGTTACAGGTGGGTAGCCGTGTTGGTCTGCCATAGTCAAAACAAAATCAAAAATTCTTTCCAGTAGCACCTTAGAGACCAACTGAGTTTGTTCTTGGTATGAGCTTTCGTGTGCATGCATGCTGAAGAAGTGTGCATGCACACGAAAGCTCATACCAAGAACAAACTCAGTTGGTCTCTAAGGTGCTACTGGAAAGAATTTTTGATTTCATTCCTAGTGGTCTTCCACCAAGAAAATCAGTTGCCAAGACTGAAAGTCCCTGCCTCTTCAGGACTTTTCCCAAGCAATCAGAGACTGTGCCTGCATGCAGTCAACCTCACCCTTTTCATGCCTCTTCTGCTTCTGGGAGACAGGAGGGAAGGGAGCTTGTTGCAGCAGGAGGGGAAGACACTTGTGACTCTTCACCATCTCTGACTCATCTCTGCCTCTTGGCCACCCTCCTCTCCTGCTTCAGCTTCTGCCTCTGCCACAGACTCTCCCAGCTCACTAAGCCTTGTTACCTCTTCAGCTTCTGACACCTTCTCCCAGTCTTCTCCCTTTGACCACTCATCATTGTCCCACCACCGGTCCCCTAAGACTTCTCCCCTTGGTGGTTCCTCAGCTGGTTTCTCCCACCATTCCTCTGCATCCTTCTTAAAATGTGGCGCCCAGAACTGGACTCAGCCTGATCATCACAGAACAGAATGCTTTCATAGTGGTGCTCACATGTTACATTCAACATGTGTACAAACTGTACAGCTGTGTATACAAATAGCTCAGCTGCATGTATGTTACATGTGATGTTCAATGAGTGTACAGTTTGTGTACCTGTTAAGTTGTACAAATCAACAAGTATACACTCTTTCACACAAACACTTGTATACCTGAAGCACCCCCCATCGTTCAGCCCAGACACTGAGGTCCAGCTCTGAGGGCCTTCTGGTGGTTCCCTCACTGCGAGAAGTAAGTTACAGGGAACCAGGCAGAGGACCTTCTCGGTAGTGGCGCCCACCCTGTGGAATACCCTCCCATCAGATGTCAAGGAAATAAACTGACTTTCGGAAGACCTCTGAAGGCAGTCCTGTATTGGGAAGTTTTTAATGTTTGACGTCTCGCTGTGGTTTTTTAAATATTCTGTTGGAAGCCATGCAGAGTGGCTGGGGCAACCCTGTAAAATGGGTGAGGTACAAGTATATAGTAGTGTGTGCCTTTGTTAAGTGCAATGTGTGAACAAGCCTTTAAACCACTTATGACCCTAGCACAGCCTAAGATTGCATTAGCTTTTATAGCAACTGACTCAATGCAAGGGAGCGTCACACATTCAGACTTCTGCTCCATGCATATCAAGAGGTCCTTTCCCAGAACATCCCACCTAATACCTCCTTCATCAGTTCTGGATGCTCAGGTTTTAGTGACACATTCCAGGTGGGTTGGGACAAAGAGTTTCTCCCCACATCTGATTCTCTATTAATCAGCGGCAATCGTCCCCATCAATTAGCAGGTTCCACTTGGCTAAACTGCCTTTGAGCAGTGGAATGCGTTTACCATATCTCTGTCCAATAGCTTTGATGCAAAGGATGCTCTACAAAGCTCCTGCAATGCTATTTCCTCCCCTTCCCACCCTCTTTCTTCCATGCACCTCTTCCTCCCTGTTGACTTGCTTGGCTTACCTAGAGCATGACATTGGATGGCTGTTAAAGGCAAGGCAGCAGCTACCCCCATCTAAACGTGTGTTTATAGGGAATATAAGACAGCCATGTGTAATGAGGGTTTTTTGAAATTGACCATCCTGTTATAAACCTGCTGGAAGAGTTACAGGAGCTATTTGACAGGTGGATTAGCTCTCTTGGCTTTGGCGTCAGCATCCTCATCTCAGTCAATGGTGCAAATGTACTTTATGCCATAAAAGATAAGGGTTATATGCATATAGAGTACCTGTATTATGGTTGGCACACTCTTTACGGTTGTTTGTCACGGACCTCTTGCCTATTTAAAGTGACATTGAAAATGTGAAAAAGGGCTTCCATATAAAATATGAAGCTACTTCAGGCAGTTTGTCAAACGCTAAAGAGAATGGGGGGGGGAGGAATAGATCTTCAGCTCAGCCTCAATGAATCGACATCTTTACTACCACTGCCTTTTAGAATGGAATTTTGTGCCCACTTACTCAACGGGACTTACCTCTGAGTAGACACATATGGGAGTGCGCTGCCAATCCTTGCTTCACTGTCTTTCATTGGGCTCACCAAGAAAGCGATTCTGAAAAGTAGATTACTATTAAACCCATTTTACAGATGGGGGAATGGAGCTGGCGTTTATTTGTATATAAAAACTATGTATATGCTGCCTATCTTCCTGACAACAGACCTCCAGGGCAGCTGACAATAAGTGAAAATTAAAACTTAATTAAAAATAAATGTAATTTTTGAAGGGCAGTAGGTGATGGGGGGGGGAACCCTCCCCAAACCAGTGTGAGAGCCAGTGTGGTGTAGTGGTTAAGAGCGGTAGACTCGTAATCTGGTGAACCGGGTTCGCGTCTCCGCTCCTCCACATGCAGCTGCTGGGTGACCTTGGGCTAGTCACACTTCTTTGAAGTCTCTCAGCCCCACTCACCTCACAGAGTGTTTGTTGTGGGGGAGGAAGGGAAAGGAGAATGTTAGCCACTTTGAGACTCCTTCAGGGTAGTGATAAAGCAGGATATCAAATCCAAACTCTTCTTCTTCTTCTTCTTCTTCTTCTTCTTCTTCTTCTTCTTCTTCTTCTTCTTCTTCTTCTTAGATGCTGATTAGGACATGTATTGGTCCTGCCTTCTAGTCCAATGCTGACTCACTAGATAAGTCAGAAGAAGCTAAGATACTTGCTTGGCGGAGAAATATCCCCATGGGAATATTTTAGGCAGTTAAATCACTTGTAACATCCTTTGCACAGCAGCAATGAGGCCTGGGACTCAGGAGCACAAACCTGTGACGTCACATACAATGACATCTTATGTAAGCCAGGAATTCATGGATACCCAAATAATATCTATGATCTATCTCCCTTTAGCATGGTTGTGTGGCAATTAAATGCCTTGCAAAAGGACAACAACCAAAGCAGCAGTAACTGTAGTGATGCTGTTTAGAATATCTGCTGGAGACAGGACCCAGATGTTTTACAAGGCTACCAATAGTGCCTTTGTGCAAGTGTTTGAGACTGAGTGCAGTCAGCTCCTCTTTGTCAATGACACTAACTTGGAAGGCCCTTTTGTGAGATCAGCCACCTTATGAGACATTACTGGTGGGGACGCATGAATAGGACCTTCTCTGCTGCAACACCGAGACGAGGGAACTCTCTACCTCGGCCTTTGCCAACCTGGTGCCTTCCAGGTGTTTTAGATGGTCGCTCCCATTAGTCCACAGCCAGCACAGATTGGACTAATAAGAGTTGTCCTTCAAAACATCTGGATGGCATCATTAGAACATAATAAGAGCATGTTGGATCAGGCCAACGGTCCAGCATCCTCTTCCCACAGTGGCCAACCACATGCCCATTGGCCACAATAAGAACACTCTCCCTTCCTGTGGTTTCCAGCAATTAGTATTCAGGATTGCTGCGTCTGCCATTGGAGGAGACCATAGCCATTGTAGCTGATAGCCTTGCCCTCCATGAATTTGTATAATCCTCTTTTGAAGCCATCCAAGTTGGTAGCCATCTTAGTTGCCACCTGAAGGAGCGAGTTCCATAGTGTAACTATGCACTGTCTGAGGACCAGGTTGACCAAGGCTGGTCTACCCCAAAAGATCCATTTGCCTCCCCCTCCTCCTTTGATCCTGTTCCAATGTCATGTGAAGACCGTTTTACTGTATTTCAGCCTCTTTTTCATCAGAAAGATAGTTGAATTTTTTTTTATTCCTGGCCTTGGTCTTGTTAATTTTTGTGTTTGGCAGTCACGAAATTAGAAGACGCCTGCTTCTTGGGAGAAAAGCAATGACAAACCTAGACAGCATCTTAAAAAGCAAAGACATCACCTTGCCGACAAAGGTCCGTATAGTTAAAGCTATGGTTTTCCCAGTAGTAATGTACAGAAGTGAGAGCTGGACCATAAAGAAGGCTGATCGCCGAAGAATTGATGCTTTTGAATTATGGTGCTGGAGGAGACTCTTGAGAGTCCCATGGACTGCAAGAAGATCAAACCTATCCATTCTTAAAGAAATCAGCCCTGAGTGCTCACTAGAAGGACAGATCCTGAAGTTGAGGCTCCAGTACTTTGGCCACCTCATGAGAAGAGAAGACTCCCTGGAAAAGACCCTGATGTTGGGAAAGATGGAGGGCACAAGGAGAAGGGGACGACAGAGGATGAGATGGTTGGACAGTGTTCTCGAAGCTACTAACATGAGTTTGGCCAAACTGCGAGAGGCAGTGAAGGATAGGCGTGCCTGGCGTGCTCTGGTCCATGGGGTCACGAAGAGTCGGACACGACTGAACAACAAAAAATCTATCTATATGTATCTATCTACCTATCAATACACAAACACAAACACACACAAACTTATGTCTGTTTTATGCCTCTTTTTAATGTGATTATTTTTCATGGTTGTTATTAGCCACCTTGATTTTTTTATTTGATATGGGAAGTGGGGATCAAAAATGTTCCAAATAAATAAATGAGATTTTCTACAACAAACAAACAACACCACCATAATAATCTGTGACCTGGTGGTATCAAGGCACTTGTTCCTATCTAGGGAAAGGAAGTATTCTGCCAAAGCCAATGCAGTGGGGAAACAAAGAAACAGATTTTGGCGGGTGATTAAAGTTATGGTACCTTATTGTTAGGCACTACTGCTGACTTCCTCTCACTTCTTTAATATTTCCTTATGGCATAGAAAGGAAATAGTTATTCAAGTACTGTCCTTCCATTAGGAAGTGAAAAACTGTATGGGGCTATTATCGTGGTTCTTAAAAATTGCTTTTATTGGCTTTCTCAGAGGGCAATGTTGCAGACAAGTCACATTGTGGTGCCAGGGTATGCCTTGGAAGCACAAGATCTGGAGCAACCGTGTTGAAGCCAGGGTGGTCATTGGGCCTGCATTTCAGGATGGGGAAAATATTGTGTGTGTGTGTGTGTGTGTGTGTGTGTGTGTGTGTGTGTGTGTGTCAATTCTACCCCACCTCCAAAGGAGATCTGGAAGGTGGCAACAAGAGAATGGGTCACAATAGTCCCATGTTTATGGAATGCTCCCCCCCAGAGAGGCCCGACATGCACTAACTTTGTCATTGTTTCAATGCCAGGCAAATACATTTTTTGCTTTCCTGTGCATTTGGACAACACCAACTGTTATGTTGTTAAATTGCCTTTTAATAATGCTTATATCGTTTTATAATTGTTTTTCGGGACTGTTTCTTTTTACGCTAGTCTAAAATCTAAATCTAACCTAAATACTTCCTCCAACTAGCATATGTGGTATGCAGGGGTGTAGCAAAGAGGGGGCGGGGGGCAGGCCACCCCAGGTTCCATAATGGAGGGAGTGACAAATTATGAAGAGGGGGGGAAATTTGGAAAAAAAATGAATTTTTTTGAATTTTTTTTTTTAATGCCTGCTCCGAAGGTCTTATCTTACTATACTAGGGATTATATAGCTATATATGAAATTTCATGCATATCGGTTAATATCTTGACCCTCCTCCACCAAAATAGCTGTTCACTTGGCTGTTTTCCTATGTCATGAAGGCTGAAATTTCAGTTCAGAGAACACTTACTGTTCCCAACCCTAACCCTGTGGAAAGCCATCTAATTAGACTTTAATTTGATTTTGAGATGTTTTTAGGAGGTAATTTAATTATTGTTTGATTTTATACCAATGTTATGTATCTGATGTTAGCCACCCTGAGCCCGACTTTGGCTGGGGAGGGTGGGATATAAATAAAAGTTTTTTATTATTATTACTTGTTATTATTCCTTTGTAAGAAAATATGAAATAATGTAAAACCATTTTTGCGGGGGGGGGGAATCAATGGGGGGGTTGACAAGAAATTTTCTGCACCAGGTACCACCTGACCTTCCCATGCCTGGGGGGGGTGACAAAAAATTTTTTGTCCCCGGGTACCAATTTACCTTGCTACGCCCCTGGTGGTATGTAGAATCGTAGAATAGAGAATAATAGAATTGTAGAGTTGGAAAGGACCCCAAGGACCATCCAGTCCAACCCCCTGCAATGCAGGAATCTCAGCTAAAGCATCCATGACAGATGGCCATCCAACCTTTGCCTAAAAACCTCCAAGGAAGGAACGCCCACCACCTCCCAAGGGAGACTGTTCCACTGTAAGCAGCTCTGTCAGAAAGTTCTTAATGGTGTTGAGTCGGAATCCCCTTTCCCGTAACTTGAAGCTGTTGGTTCAGGTCCTACCCTCCCGAGCAGGAGAAAACAAGCTTGCTCCATCTTCCATGTGACAGCCTTTTTTTTGAAGACGGCTATCATATCTCCTCTCAGTATCCTCTTCTCCAGGCTAAACATAGCCAACTCCCTCAGCTGTTTCTCATAAGGCTTGGCTTCCAGACCTTTGATCATCTTTGTCACGCTCCTCTGCACACGTTCCAGCTTAACAATATCCTTCTTAAATTGTGGCACCCAGAACTAAGCAGGTGTGGTCTGACGAAGGCAGAATAGAGCAGGACTATTACTTCCCTTGATTGGGACACTATACTACTGGTGATTCAGCCTAGAATAGCGTTAGCTTTTTATTTTTTATTTTTTACTGCTTCATCAAACTGTTGACTCGTGAAGACCACTGGATCCTTTTCATATGTACTGCTGGTAAGCCAGGTGTCCCCCCATCTTATATTTGTGCAGCTGGTTCTTCCTGCCTAAGTGTAGAATCTTACATTTGTCCGTATTGAAATTCATTTTGTTAGTTTGGGTCCAGTTCTCCAATCTGTTAAGGTCATTCTGAATACTGATTCTGTCTTCTGCGGCATTAGCTACCCTTCCTAGTTTGGTGTTGTCTGCAAATGAGCATCCCCTCAATTCAAGTTACTTAGAAAGACATTGAAAATCAATGGGCCCAGGACAGAGCCCTGCAGCACCCCACTTGTAACTTTTTTTCCAGGATGATGAGGAATGATTAGCGAGCACTCTTTGGGTTCAGTTAATCAACCAACAACAAATCCAGATAACACGGCTATCTTAAGTAAATCCGGCGCCCTGGTGCGAAGATCCCTCCGGTGCCCCTCACAAAATCTTTATCCTCCACAACCACCATGTGAGGTAGCTCAGTCTCTGAAATGGTGACCGGCACACACCGCACACTTTGACCATACTCTGTAAGGAACCAATGTATCACATGTTTTTAAAATGATGTATTTCTCCATTTCCTGGACCATTATTCTAGCTGAAGACCCCCACCTGCTGGCTCTGCTTTGATTGTCATCAACTCTTTACAGTGGTTAATTGCTTGATTAGCATATCAAAAATCCTGTTCCTCTAAAGAGATTATAATTGCATATAAAAAATTCCTTCCAGTAGCATCTTAGAGACCAACTAAGTTTGTTCTTGGTATGAGCTTTCGTGTGCATGCACACTTCTTCAGAAGCTCATACCAAGAACAAACTTAGTTGGTCTCTAAGGTGCTACTGGAAGGAATTTTTTTATTTTTTATTTTGTTTTGACTATGGCAGACCAACACGGCTACCTACCTGTAACTATAATTGCATATCTTACTAAATAATCCTTTCCTACTATACACACACACAGAGAGAGAGACAACACACCCTAGTTTCCATTAGGGTCACATTGTCATATGCAAAATCTCAGGCCACCTTAGTTAGACAAAAGTTTCCTAGGGAAAATATCCATCCCTTATAAACTGCTTTATTAGGTTGACATTATTCAATTTGTAGTGTGTCTATGTCTATCATAGAATTCCCTGTCTACCTTAAGCTGCCTGAACAAGCTATGCACTCAGAAAGGTTCTTATTCTTAGTTGGCATGCCCAAGCCAGTTGCCACCATGCTGGTATATCCCCCATGGTAAGGAAACATCAGAATTGATACATGAAGACTTAGCAGAAATGTCTTTGGTATGGTTGACTGAATTGAGCATTGTGACATCATCATGTCCATCCTGTGACCCAAGCGACTTGGGATTCCTCATCACAGCAGAATAGAACAGACAGAAAACATTGAGCCAAGGCAGCTACAAATGAAAAAGTTACTATTTGGGGTAATTCACTCTTTCCCCAAAAGCACAACTTGAAAATTTATTAAATATATTAAAAATTGGAGCCTTGAGATTTGCAGTTGCAAGGTCAAACTCATATATACGCTGAAGACCGGCAAACCTAATCTTGAAGACATCTCTATCTAGCCATTAAATTAAAAGAAAAAGGCAGAAGGAATCCCTATCTTGCAAATGGCAGAATTCTTCCATCCTGCCTGTTCTTAAAATTGTAATCTTGGCTCACAGCATTCATTTGTGATTCCAGCTGTGTTGCTGAAGAAGGTAGTTGCCAAAACTTTAAACAGTTTCAGAGATATCTCTGATTCAACATGCACTTATTTTACATTAGTTCTTCCAGGTAGCTCAGAGTGGACTGCAAGAGTTCTCCCGTTCCTTACATCCTCACGACAACCCTGTGAAGTAGGATTTGTTTATTTTATTTGTTTACTCTGTTTATGAAGCATTTCCCATGAAATATACTGAAGCAAGTTAGCAATTTTTTGTGTGTGTATCTCCATCCAGACCTACCTGGAGAGACCAAAGATTCAACTTAGGAGCTTCTGCTTGCAAGACAAGCTGCTGCAGAAAGAAGAAGATAATTCTATCACTAAGACTTTCTTTGGAAACATTCTGGCTCTTCCTGTATCCTGCAATCCTATGCTTGTCGACAACGCCACCTCTTCCTGCCTTTTACCTCTGAACACCAACGTTCAGCTGCTCCACTCTGAGTTGACATTCACCTCTTTCCTGAACTAATGTTCTTATGGCGCGAATGATGGGCAGCCTTCCATTCACACCATTGACTCCTTTTCCTAACACCCAGTGATTCATTGCAGAAGGTGTGATACAACACTAACTTGTCCAGCCTGACTCGTTTCCATTCTACCCTCTTCATCTGAGCTTAATTCTTGGTTGACTTTGAAGTTTAATTACAGGCGTGTGGGGTTGGGGTAGGGGGGGCACAAACAGTTACATAACCAAGGCAGCACAGCTAAACGAAACAAAAAAACAAAACAAAACACAGAAGGGCCATATGCCACATAGCCTAGAAAAATCTAGAATCAAATTACAGCCTTTGAATTATTTACAACATTTCATCTTGGCAAATCTAAGCGAATGCTCCACTTGCATCAGCTAGACTTTAATAGCCTTAACTGTTTATTGTAAACCCAAGCGTACAATAGCTCTTTCATAAAACATTTACCTGGGTCTTTTTCACATTAATTAATATTACAAGGATATTATGAATGCTTCCTTATTATACATCTAGATGTGTGTTTCCAGAGACTTCTGGCTGCTACACTCACAGTTAAGTCTAAACAAGAGATTTCCTTTTCTCAGGCTATGTGTTCCAGCGGTAGCTGAATAAATATACAGTAATAAATATATAACAGGGTGGTTGTTGTTGTTTTTATACTGCTGTTTCCCCCCAACATCTTACAATGGGAAAAAGGAACAAGGAACCATTTTGTTTTGCACGAGGCCAAATGTACTCTTATTTCATACTCATTATAAAGCACTCATGGTGGCAACTGCTCATTCCAAAGAGAATTTATTTTGTTGACTCTACATTTTATGGTGGAACATAGTAAGCTGCCTTAGACAAGGTCGGACCATTGGTCCATCTATCTCAGAATTTTGTAGAATGATTGACAGCTCCTCTCCTGAGATTCAGGCAGGGGACATTCTCAGCTGTACCTGGAATTGCCAGAAATTGAACCTGGGGCCTTCTGTGTGCAATGCATGCTCTCAACACTGAGCCAAGGCTGTTCCTCTAACCTATGGCCCTTCATTTAGGTGGTAATGAAGAGATGGAAACAGACAACAATATGATTTGTCTAAGAGCAAGGTGTGTAAAATAAGAAGAACAGCAGCAGCAGCAACTGTGCCTGTTGAAAGAACAGATTGTCTGACTCTAAGCTGTATTGCAGTATAGACACCATTCAGCTGGTTGTGGATCAGGACCATAAACTACTATAAAACTGCACTCCATCAGATAAGAACACAAGCATACCCTGTTGGATCAAGCCAATGGACCATCTAATCTTGTTCTTACAGTGGCCACCCGGATGCCTGCGGGAAGCTCACAAGCAGGACCCAAACACAAGAGCACTCTCTCCTCCTGGGGTTTCCAGCAACAACCAGTATTCAGAAGCATAACGCCCACAACTTTCAAAGCAGAGCACACCTATCACGGCTAGTAGCCACTGATAGCCTTACGCTATCCAGAAGCACCATTCAGAGACATATAGTATAAAAATGGCTTTTCCTCAAATGAAAATCAAATGCAGGGAAAAAATGGACTACTAAACTAGACCTCCAGTTAAAGCAGGCCCTAGCCAATAAATCCCTCACCAGGTTGAGACAGCAACTGATGTCATCAGACCATGAACAAAATCCAGTAAGGACCTATGAATATCTGGTTCGGGAATTGCTACCCTACCTGGGCTGCGATACTCAACCCACGGTAAGAACGGCTGCTCCTATATCCCGACCATGGTTTGACAAAGACTGTATCAAGGTCAAAGAAGCCCTCATGTCGGCATATTCAAATTTTAAAACTAATGGTTCAATATCACCATATACAAGCCGAGCTCACAAAACGCTATAAAAATATCCTGAAACAGAAAAAGAAGAAGGCAATGGCAGATTCATGGGGCCGTCTTATTCGAGCGGCTAAGCTCAAAAATCCGACAATATTTTGGCAAGTTATATCCAATAGCGGAAGTAGACATCCAAATCCAGAAATATATATTACTCTGGAGAGATGGGAACTGCACTTCAGGCAAATGTATGCAGATCCTGATTTTGTTGAGACTTCTGATTTTGAAAGACCTTCCAGAATGGAATCCAGTTACCAAGCTAGATATAGATTCCCTATTGTCCAGATCTTGGGTGGGAAAAGCGCCAGGCGAGGACCTAATCCCTCTAGAGCTGATCAAGGAGAATAAAGAATGGTGGTGCACATCATTATTTACGTACGTTGATAGCAGAGGACATATTCCAAAAGACTGGGGGGCAGCCATTATAATTCCCATATATAAAAAAGGGAGTAAGTTGGAACCAGGGAATTATAGGCCAACAAGCCTACTTAATACAGTGAGTAAAATGTATGCTTTTCACCTTAAAGATAAATTACTGGAATGGCTTGAGGCGGAGCCCCAAATTGCTGATGAACAGGCAGTATTCCGAAAAGGACGAGTGACCACATACCACCGTCTAGTTCTACAACATCTAATCGAGAAATACACAGCCTATAAATCCTCTTCACTGTTCGCGGCCTTTATAGATCTAAAAAGTGCTTTTGATTCCATCTAGCAAATTAAACTCTGGGAAAAGTTGGAATCTTCATCAACTGATCCCCACCTATTCCAGCTTATACGACTGCTATATACCAATCAATCAATCAATCAATTTATTGCATTAGCCCTATGGTCATAGCACATAGTAAAAGACCAGGCAGTAGCCTGACACGATTATGCAGAGAATACAACAGATACAGTTAAAACAATTGGAAGTAAAATCATACAGGTTAAAACAAATAAAATAAAAAGCACTAGCGGGCGTGACGACAGTGTCCATGTTGGGAATATACATAAGACTAAGGCTAAGGGAAGTTGGCCAAAAAGGTGGTCCTGAGTTTCAGGGCCTGTAATATGTAGATGGCCACTCCACGTGAAACCAAGGGGTTGGCATCCACCAGTAGATATTTCATGCGGTCATCGTCCCTGGCGATAGTCGGTGGGATTAGAAGGAGAAGCCTGGATCTTATTGAGGCATATAGTGGGCAGTAGAGGGTTAGGGTTAGGGTTAGGAACACAAATATCATGGTGCGTTGTTCCCAGCAGAGCCATCTGACGTGTCCGGTGCCCACCCAGCGGGGAGTCAAGCAAGGATGTGTATTAGCCCCTTTATTGTTCAAATATTTTATCAATGATGTTATATCCAAACTATCGAAATCAGACTTCCACCCACCCCAACTAGCAGATAGGACAATATCCATACTTTTATATGCGGATGACGCCCTGAACCTATCCAGGACTCCAGTTGGGTTACGACGGGCGCTTCAATTGCTGGCTGAATACTGCCAAGAGAACCACCTTATTATCAACTATCAAAAGACTAAAGTAATGTCTTTTGCTAAACGTCCCAAGATTTGAACGTGGAGTATAAACGAATGAAGAATTGAACAAGTACAGTGGTACCTTGACTTACGAATTACTCGACATACAAATTTTTCGACTTATGAATGAAAACAGTGCCTGCACGCCTACGAATTTTTCGACATCTGAAGGACATCCGTTGGTGGTTTTAGATGGGGTTTACTCGACTTACGAATTTTAGATGCGGTTTACTCAACTTATGAATTTTTCCGAATTTTTCGTTTCCAATGCATTCCTATGGGGAAATCGCTTTTTTCGACTTACGAATTTTTCAACCTACGAATGTGCATTTGGAACGGATTAATTTCGTAAGTCGAGGTACCACTGTACATTGTTTCAAATATTTAGGCATAGTTTTACACGATAAAGGGCTAAGGAAAGCCCATATAACTCATGTAGCGGCCGAAGCCCATAAGTCCTCTACAGCAATTCTAAGCTTCTTAAGATCCAAAGGTGTTCACTATATACCTGCGGCATTAAAGCTCTATGAGGTGAAGGCACTGGCTCAACTGCTCTATGGGGCTCAACTCTGTGGCCCTCCACTAAATCTAACCCTACTTGAAAGGGTCCAGACCAAGTTCATCAGAGCGGCTCTCCAGATGCCCCCCTGCTTGTCAAATGCCGCTCTGCGGTTAGAAACAGGAACAATCCATGTGGAGGCCAGAGTCTGGATACAAGCTTGTAACCTTTGGCTGAAATTACATCTTAACCCACAGGGCCTGGCCGTGCTGATACTGAAAGACAATTATCGATCCTCTTGGAGCACAGCCATTGGAAATAAAATGTTGAGCATAGGCCTCCATCCAACTTACCTCATTTCCTGCGGTTATAATACAGCTTGGAACATAGTCAAGCAGAGGATAGTTGATATAGAGAGGCAAAACGACCTAAATAAGGTTCCCCTTTTTCCAACCTCAGAAGAACGGAGATACTTGTCACTTTCAGCTGAATATCTAACCCAACTAGAGATACCATCCCACAGAAGGGCGTTCACCTTGGCCCGGTACCACATTTTGCCATCAGCTGTATTATATGGGAAGTTCAGACGGGCCCCCTTAGAAGACAGACTTTGCCCGTGCAACTCTGGAGAAATTGAGACTACTGATCATGTATTTTTCCATTGCTGTTTTTACGGGGACCTACGAAATGAACTTATTTCAAAGATACTTGATGAGCTTCCTGGACGATCCGAAGAATTCTATACAAAATGGCTCCTTTCAGATTCGAACCCAAATGTCACCACCATGGTGGCAAAATTCTGTGCCAATGCTATTAAAAGCCAATCCACACATATAGAAGGCACTCAAATTAACTCCTGGTCCAAGCTAGAAAAGATTTCGCTTTTTATTTATTTTGCATTGTAAATAATCTATTTCATATCACTTAACGATTTAATGACGGCTAATCTTTTTAGACAATTTTTTTAGTTTATATTTTTTAAAAATTTATCCCGATGATGTAATGTATTTATTTGTTGTGCTGATCGCTGACCGTAATAAAGATTGATTGATACACACACACACACAGACAGACACTGTTTTACATTTTAGAATATTCATTTAACCAACCTAAAAATATCAATGACTTTCCTTCTTCTCTTTCCATGGTCATTTTGCATGCCATAAATCCCTGCATATTTTACATAAACTAAACCATTCAGTATTCCATTATTACATCCATCAAAATTTATGTACACTGTTGAATTTATCTTAATGCTGCCAACGTTTTCAAGTGTACATAATTTCCCCCCACATAGTCAATAAACATTTTCCAATTTTCTTTAAAGGTATGTTCTTATTGTTCTCTTATTCTATAAGTTAAGTCTCCCAGCTGCGCATATACCATCAGTTTAAGTTGCCATTCTTCTTTGATTGGGACCTCACTCGTTTTCCATTTTGGGGCTAACAAAACACAGGCAACAGTAGTGGCATACATAAATAACCTTTTTTAGAATCATAGAATCATAGAGTTGGAAGAGACCACAAGGGCCATCCAGTCCAACCCCCTGCCAAGCAGGAAACACCATCAAAGCATTCCTGACAGGTGGCTGTCAAGCCTCCGCTTAAAGACCTCCAAAGAAGGAGACTCCACAAGGGAATTTCCGTCTGAATTATCCCCAACAAAAAGGACTCTGGTTTTTTGTTTGTTTTGTTTTGTTTGAAAAGTACTTTTAAACATTTTTTTTTCAATTCATTACGAATTATTTCCCAATACTCTTTTACCCTTTTACAGGATGTCCACATGTTCTAACATTATGAGAGAGGAGGAAAACCTTTCCCCCATGGCATGCATAATTCTATAAACTTCTACCATGTCCCTTCTTATTCAACTTTCCTCTAATCTCAAAAGGTCCCAAATACTGTGACTTTTCATCCCAGGAGAGTCACTTCACCCCCTTGACCATTTTGGCTGCCCTTTTCTGAACCTTTTCCCAGCTTTACAATATCCTTTTTGAGGTGTGTTGGTATGAACAACATGTCTTCCACCTTGATAATTTCCAGGAACCAAGCCTTATACTAAAGCCAAAAAATTCACAGAAAATGCATAGCTCTAAACTCTGACAGCCTGACACAACCTGTTCTACCTTCACTGCACTGATGTTTAATATTCTTTTCCCTCTCCGTGCTTGATAAATGTGCATTTGTGCATAGGTGATTTTTTTTTCTTCCACCTCTCTAGTCACACCAGCAGGTAAGACCTCCCGCCGAGGTAATGGAAATTGTCCACAGCTTATCTCCACACAGCAAAGCACTGAACAAAGCAACCTAACAAGTGGCATTGTGCGGAGGACTCTCCAGGTACCCCCAAATCCTGCTCAGATACGATTGTTTATAAAACGTTTGATAAAAACAATAGTGCTTTCAATCAAAATGCAGCCTCACACTGTTACTAGTTTTCATCATAGTTCTGACAAATGAGATTTTCATCACCAGGGTTGCTTAAAAAAAAAATTAAATTGCAAATCCTTCTTCAGCAAGCCAAAAAAAGTAAAAAGTTTTGTATTGAGAGATCTAGCTATAAAGCAATGCTGGCAGAGGAAGGTGTCAGGAATCAGGATTAGTCAAAAATGGTCACACATAAATAAATTAATTGTCAGGGTTCCTGACTATTGTACATATGCTTCAATCAACTTGATGTTTTGTATCTGTGGGTGTTGATTCAGATCTGCTACTTATTCAGTACAATTTATTTATTTTTAAAATCATCTCACCCCTTATATATCTGATTGAACACTGCGCTCTGTAGGTGAGGGCCTCCTGCAGATAACCATCTTATCAGGAGGTCTTTCCACACAATGCAGGAACCGAATCTTTAGTGTTGTGGTCAGTGGCGTAGCAAGGGAGGGGTGATGGGGGCAGGGCACCCCGGGTTCCAGGGGAGGGGGGTGACACTCGGCGGCCCCTCCTGCCACTCCCCAAGCCGAGCCCCGCCGCCTAGCACCCCGTCTGTGCTCCTTTACAGACGGCCAGGGCAGCCCCATGAGCCGCTGCTCGCTCGGTGGCTCCCTTGGTCGCCGCAGGAGCAGCAGCACTGGCCCGGATGAACTGTGCATGCACAGCATTTCCGCACATGCGCAGTCCATCCTAACATACGTTGTGATGTCAGGACGCCCCGCCCCCAGGGGGTGCCTCCACACGGCGTTTGCTGCCCGGGGCGGCCAAGAGGCTTCCTCCGCCCCTGGTTGTGGTACCTACCTTTTGGAATTAAGGGTATTAGACAGGTGGCCTTTCTGTTGTCTTATTGCTGCCTCCGGAAGACATTCCTGTTCCAACAAGTAGAGATCTTTCCCAGTTTGCATCTGAAGTTATACCAAGTCAGACTATTGGTTCTTCTTGCTTCGTATTGTTGACACTAGATGGTAGGATTTCAGGCAGGTCTTTCCCAGCCCTACCTAGAGATGCTGAGGACTGAATCTGGGGTCTTCTGCATGCAGAACAATGCTCTACCATTGAGCCACAGCTCTTCCCCTGTGCACACCTACTCAGATTTAAATCAGAGGGACTTGCTTTCTAGTAAACATACTTTAAGACCAGGTTGCAAGTTACCTATTGTTATCATTTCATTTATTACTACCTTTTGCAAGCAATTTTTCAACCTGTGTTTAAGTAATTGAAGTACTTTTTTCTGGTTCACATGCATTGAGCTTTTCTCTCAAGATGTTCTGGAGAACTTTGCTGAAATTTGAAGGTATATTATATCTGTTGCATTCCCCTTGTCTACTATATTTATTGCTTTTTCCGAAGAAACAGACTAGTGTGGTCTAGCATGACTTGTTCTGTAAACCCCTCCCCCACAATAAAAGCAACCCCCAAACAAAACAAATCTTATAATTGGAAGTAACATGGTTGTTAATATTATTAACAACATACTGTGACAAAAAAAAAAAAAATAGTGGTAGTGGGTCATGTATACCCTGCCAGAGATTCTTCTCAGAGAAGGAACCAATGAAATTCATTATTTGGCATAGCAGCAGAACTTTGCCGCATGTTGAAAAGAGGAAGTGTATAAACAAGTGTTAGAGTTTACTACTGTATACCCTTTGTAGCTATCAAGACTGTGTGTGAATGAAAGGGCTGCAAATCATATTAAGGGCTCTGTAATTCATGTTAAGTGCTCTTGAGAACTCCCATTTAAGCGAAGAGTGGTGATTCTAATCTATGTAAGAACCAAACTACAAGAATTATATTTGTTTTGAATTAATTTGTTTTGAATAATTGTTTTGCATGACCTTGTGCAACTCTCTTAATTTCTCTTGCAGCTATATATGTGTCTAACTGCCATTTGAAAATCAGTTTGAAGAGTTGCTTGGTACATTTTTAACCCCCAGTAACAGCCATAATTGTTTCCGGGGAAAAAGAAAAATCACAAATGTCAATAGGTATTCTATTTGCAGTAAACAATGTATATTTATCCGTTTTCTTGAGAGTGTTGTCTATTTTAATGGTCTTTAAGAAATATGATAAAGCATGATGGCTTCATGCAGATAATAGTATTTGTTTTTTTTAATTGATGATATTGTTTCGTTTTATACTTTGTATGTTTTCATCTAGCTTCTCTCTCTCTCTCTCTCTCTCTCTCCACAAGCACACACATACTTGAATTTGCCAGACACTCTATAGAAGTATTAGCATGCTATAATGCTGCTGCAATGAATGCATAACATTTGGATACATGGATATGGGAAGATCAATCCAATACTGCCTTCTAAAAGGTAAAGGGACCCCTGACAGTTAAGTCCAGTCGCATACGACTCTGGGGTTGCAGCGCTCATCTCGCTTTACAGGCTGAGGGAACTGGCGTTTGTCCACTCCACAGACAGTTTTTCCAGGTCATGTGGCTAGCATGACTAAGCCGCTTCTGGGGAAGCCAGAGCAGCGCACGGAAACACCGTTTACCTTCCCGCTGGAGCACTACCTATTTATCTATTGTACTTTTGGGTGTGCTTTCAAACTGCTAGGTTGGCAGAAGCTGGGACCGAACAATGGGAACTCACCCCATCGCGGGGCCTCGAACCACCGACCTTCCAATTGGCAAGTCCAAAATGGCACAGTGGTTTAAACCACAGCGCCACCCGCGTCCCATATTGCCTTCTAGAAACCCCCAAGATACCACAGATGTACAGTGGTACCTTGGGTTACAAATGCTTTCGGTTACAAACGCTTCAGGTTACAGACTCCGCTAACCCAGAAGTAGTACCTTGGATTAAGAACTTTGCTTCAGGATGAGAACAGAAATCATGTGGTGGCGGCAGTAGCGGGAGGCCCCATTAGCTAAAGTGGTACCTCAGGTTAAAAACACTTTCAGGTTAAAAACGGACCTCTGGAACGAATTAAGTTCTTAACCAGAGGTACCACTGTAGTTGGACACTGGTGAAAATGTGTCTGCTGCTTTAAACAACTCCTAAAGACCCAACGATTTAAGGAGGCACCCCCAGGCTCATTAGTCACCACAATGTTCTGTTTTAATGTTTGTTAATATTTGACTGAATGTTTTATTGATGGCTTTTCTGTTTTTTACCAACACATTTCTTTGTATTCCGGGTTCTAAATGGTATATATACACTTGTCTTTCTCTAATTATCTCCCAGCATTTTCTGTAAACTGCTTAGGTATTTTGCATATTACGCTATATATCAATATTATTGATTATGATGATGATGGCTCAGGAGAATTTATTGCTGATATGACTGGTTCCTCTGTTGATGCCTTGACCAATCTCTGGAACCATGAGATGCCACAGAGCCAGCAGGATGTCTCATATCTTCTACATTTTAGTCCGATAAGCTCCTTGGTTTATGGGAGCACTGGAGATGTTGAAATATCTGCAGTCATGGCTACAGCAGCAGTAGAAGAAGACTTATCAAATGCCAGGCTAGAAGTCATTTCAGATCTTAATCAGTGGTGATGCCAGTAAATAAATTATTCTTTCCCTCAATACTGCATTCCCACAAAGCTATCCAACAGAGCATTATTGCAAAGTAACCCACAAAACAATTTCTTTCTTTCTTTTTTGGTAATAATTTTTATTGGGTTTTACATTTTTAACAAAATCACAAAATAGATTCCCAATTCCCCCCTCCCCCATGACCTCCCCCAACTTCCCCTTCTAGTTTCTAATATATTAACTTGTCCTGCTTGTTTTTTCCCTAAATGTAATAATCTTTAAATTAAACATTATTATATTCTTATCATTTTAACCTCATCTTTATATTTTCTATATTTGTTTTGTTGATTGTAAGTGTTTAGTCAAACCCTACAAGTGAGTCCATTTCCTAACATTGTTTCTGTAAAGACAACATAAAAGGTTCGCAGTCTTTTTTAAAGTTTCTGTTGTCCTTGTCTTTAAGTCTTTCAGTTAGCTTCGCCATTCCAGCACATTCCATCATTTTTTTCTTGCCATTCTTCTTTCATTGGTATTTCATCACTCTTCCATCTTTGAGCTAGCAGAATCCTAGCCACTGTTGTGGCAAACATAAACAGTTTCTTCTTATCTATTGGCAATTCTTGACCTGATATGCCTAGCAAAAAGTTTCTGGTCTTTTTACAAAAGTTATCTTAAACATCCTTTTCAATTCATTATAAATCATTTCCCAATAGTTTTTAATTATTTACAATTCCACCACATATGAAGAAAACGTACCTTCCTTTTCTTTACATTTCTGTCCAATTCAATCTTTTCTTGCATCCAGCTAATTCCTGCCACACGTGGTTTTATTCTTTTCTTTTAATCTTTTTAATCCAGAATAATTATAAATCCAAATTAACGTCAGCATTTCCTTGCTCACTGGTCTTCACCAATCTCCTTGTTTCTTTCTCTCAACATTTTTTTTTAAACAGAATTTATTAGCATTTTCATAATATAACACAAACCCAACCCCACACCTACAAATACAAAAACAAATACAGATACACATAATGTCAGGATTTTTCTTCTTATTTGTATACCTTACAAAAAAAAAATTTCTACTTCTGAATCTTGACGTTTGACTTCCCCCGCCTTTTCACCTTCGGTTTTAAATCAATATACTATTTCCTTAACAACTTTTCTCTATAAAAAAATTAACTTTACTTAAAAATAACACAATTATCTTGCTCTTTCTATTATAACCTAAATCATAACCAAATATTCTTATAACTAAACTTATTTCTTCTATCCTTTATCATGCTGCATTTGACTTAAGATTCAATATCTCCTTGCTTATTTAAAATAAACTTATAATTGACAGACTTCACACTCCGATCTCGGATACCATGACAGACCATTTGGATTATACATTTAATACTTCAACCCACTCCCCCTCTGTCCATTGTCTTTTTCTGTCTTTCCCCAGAACCGGATCTCCAATTGTCTTCTTCTGAGTGTCCACAGATCCAGGCAGCATTCGCAACAAACCTTGCATCGAGCTTCAGGGTGTTCATCACTTCCTTTCTGGGCTCCTCCGTTTCTTTGTGCCATACTTCTTCTTCTTGTAGAAATCTTAATTCCATGTCCCTTGCCCCCGAGCTGCCACCTCGGAGTCTGGATATTATGAGTTTTCCCGTTCCAGGGCTGCCACCCCCAGAAATCGGTTCCTTTTCCCGGAGTTGCCCAGCCATTTCGAACCATTCTTCAAACACCCCTCCCAGCTCTTTGCCAAGGTTTGATTCCATTGTATAAATCTTTTGAAAAGCCTCCTCTGTGGAAAGTAAATCCTTTTTATTTATAATTCCACTCAAAATTTGTAGTTTCCGATTGAGCAGTTCCAGCTTCAAGACAGTGAGCATTTCCTCATCCTTTAAACCAGAGTTCAATACCAGTGCAAACACAAAGTCCAGCATTTTAGAAGGGAGAGTGAGTATCAAGTTTCAGTTCCTGTCTCTTCCTTCCTTTGTTTCAATTTTTTCCCACGACAGTCCAAGTCGTCGCCATTTCTCCGAAGCCGGAGTATAAAGACCAAAACTTCAAATGGAGATATTTTTTCCCCAGTTAACCCCCGAAGGGAAATCTCAACAGTCTCAGTTTTCAAATTCCAGATACTTTCTATCGATTATTGTAGCAGCAGTCACTTAAACAGTTAATTTCTTTCATCTCCCGAAGGGAGGGAGGCGGGCTGCCTTTCTTCTTTCCCCCAGATCGTTCCAAGAATACAAAGAGTCAATCAGATACTCACAGCCTCTGGGTTCTTATCAGCTCGTTAAGGACAGGTAGAACTTAGACGCTCATCACAGGCTTTGTCGCCGCATTTACATCCCGGTTGGGGCATGTCCCCTATAGCCCGGCTCCGTCGTCCCTTCACCCCCACTCCCCCTTTACAGGGGGAGCGGGGGAAGGGTTCGGAGCCACAATGGGCACAGCCGGGGAGCCCAGGGTGCGGGACGCTCTTCCCGCACCCCAACCGGAGCCCCGCTATGCGGTGGCAGGGCTCCTAACCCCCGGGATGGACTGGGCGCTTCGCAGCCGAAGCAGCCCACGACCACCCGCAATGGCGTCGCCGCCGGAAGTCTTCTTTCTCTCAACATAAGTCCTCCAGCTAATTCCAGGCACTCACCATTCCTGAGGATCTCCCTGCAAAGTTGAGTGAGTGTTACCCTGCTTAGCTTTGGGTCAAATTATGAAGATCCAGGTGTTATTAATCCAAAAATCCAGAGATCCAGTACTCCTTTATCAAACTCAAATATACAAAGTATTAATCCAGTCTAGGACAAATAGAGTAACATTCCAAGTTCAAAGTCAAAGACAAAACAAAAAAATTTCTGGGTGATGATGAGCCATTGCTGGGACCCCCCACCCCCACCCCACTAAAGGAGTTAGAGAAATAGAGAAATATTCAGTGATCTGATGTGATCAGCTAGTTCGGGTTTTTTGTCATGGTCTTGTCTAGTGTAACACTGTCAGCGTGTGAGAGATGAAATTGAATGTCTCAACTCACAATGTAGTCCTGCAATAAAACCGATATAAACTATTGTACCCTGAGAACCTTGATTTCTCCAAAGAGCATAACTGTATATAGCTTCTGCTAACATTTTGCCACTTTCATTTGTGAGGCCCACATGTTGACTCAAATGGAAAGGCCAAAACAAACCAGAAAATGTTGCATCGCTGGAGGTCAACTCAAACGATCGAAGGAAAATTTTCACAGCTTGGCATGGGTATCTGCAACTCGTGATTAGCTGATTGCTGCAACAGTTGATAATTGATTGGGAGGGCAGTTTATTTGCGAAGCCCCCTGCTTTGCTAGGCTAAATTATTTCATTTTGGTTTATTTCATTTGAAGGGGAAATGAAGCAAACCAAAGCAAATAATAATGAAATGAAACAAAGTAACAAAACAAAGATGAAGTGAATTAAAGCAACTCAGCTGTTACAAATAAAGAAGTTCTCAAAGGGACTAAACATGAACCTGAATACTTCACATTTACTAAATTTATTCCTGGAGTAGAAAAAGTTTCAACCGTAGAATCAAGGAGCCGCATGCCGAGAATCAGAATAACAGGTGTACGGGCAAGAGAGGGTGCATCACACCTTTTCATAATGGAGGGTGTGTCTATACAGTCAAACCTCTTCTTACATCTGCCTCCGCTTCCGTCCATTTCACCCAATGTCCGTGGCAAATCCAGAAGTAACCGGCGGATTTGCAGGCATTCGTGCATGGGCAGAAGCTGTGATCGCCGTTCGCGCATGCGCAGAAGCGGCCAATTGCTGCCTGCGCACAACGGCGCCTTTCCCAGCGACTCGTTTTGACTTCCGGACGGGCCTCCGGAACGGATTGTGGTCATGAGTAGAGGTTCCACTGTAAATGAGGCTTCTTCTGCTGAGAAGCCTCCAACTGATAGTGGCAGCTGGCAGTTCCAACAGCAGCTACAACCAGCTCTGATTATAAGCTTCTAACTTTCCAGCTCATCCACTTTAGGGAAGGACCATAGGTTAGTGGTAGAGCACATGATTTGCAGGCAGAAGGTCCCAAGTTCAATCCTCAGCATCTCCAGGTAGGTAGGTAGGTAGATAGATAGATAGATAGATAGATAGATAGATAGATATAGATAGATAGATACTTTATTGTCATTGTACATAGTACAACGAAATTGAATGCCATCCCACATTTACAGCCACATATACGCATTTATACATTTACAGCCACACATACACATACATACCATCCATCACGACTCCCCAAGATCATATCATTTGGTTACAGCATTTAAAATAGTTATAGCTCTTGGATAAAAACTGTTTTTTAGTCTATTCGTTCTTGATTTAATTGCTCTATATCTCTTGCCCGAAGGCAACTGTGCAAACAGACTATATCCAGGTAAGGCTTAGAGAGACTCCTGCCTGAAACCCTGGAGAGCTGCTGCCAGTCAGTGTAGACAACAGTGAGCAAAAAAAACCAATGGTCTGGCTCAGTATAAGACAGCTTCCTATGTTCCACTCACTCTTCCCTTAGCATCACCTGGTTTCATCTTGGTCTTCATGCTTTAGATAGGAAAAAAGTTGCCCCAAAATGGGAGCAACTGAGAACCATGCCACTTTTTGGTCATAGTGGTGTGAGAGATGAGAGCAGGAATGAGAAACCTGTGGCCCACCGGATGACGTTTGTACAACAACTCCCATAATCCCTGACCATTAGGCATGTTGGTTGGGGCTGATGGTAGTTGGAGTCCCATGATTTCTTAGAGGGCACTGCATTTTCCATCCCTGGTTAAAAACATATCTCCTTGGATATTTGTGGAAGGAAAATGTTGGGACATTAGCATCAAGGAACTACCTGATTTGACTGTCAATATAAAGAATAAAGTTTTCTGGTAGCTCAGAGGAATATGGCAAACAAATCCCTATGACCTCTTTTTATTTATTTATCAAGGTAACATATTGATACTACCTCCAAATATGAAAAGAAGGGTGTTGGGAGATGAGAACTGAGATCTAGATATTTAACAACTCTTCCCAAATTGCATTGTTCTTTTATATAATTAAAAAAAAATCCGACCCAAGATTATTTGTTTGAACGTAATGAACAGAAGGAATACGCAGGCTCAGAGGAATAGATTTTATGCCAAACATCAATCAATTGCAGCATCAGGAGCCTATTTATTATACTGTGGGGGTTCTGGACAGTTGCACGACACACTGTGAGGACCAATTCATGACATTATCTCTTAAACAACTGAAGCTTTTTGCAAATAATTAAAGCTCTGTTTGAAAACGGAGATTTTTTTCCAAAGCCTCCTCCTGTCCATGCTCTCACATCATCGATGGCGGAGTGTGTAAATAATGACTAGTTAGCACAGAGAGTCTGCAGGCAACTTTCCATTGAACTTAACGTTGTGCCTATCTGTTCTTGCTACCTGCTTAGCCGCCCATCTGGACACATACCAGCTTTGTTCTACTGCATGCTTGACACAATCTGCAGCAACGTGGGTCAAATTACAGCTCAGTGCTTAGAAAGCGGAGCAAACCTTCCCCTTAGCAGGACATTAAAAAAAAACAAAAAACCATACAGTTGTACCTTGGTTGCCGAAAGCCTTGGTACTCAGAACATTTTGGCTCCCAAATGCCGAAAACCCAGAAGCAAGCGTTCCAGTTTGTGAATGGTCTTTTGGAAGCCGAATGTCCGTTTCGGCTGCCAGTATTGTTTCCAGGGCCAATCAGCCAATCAGAAGCTGGTTTGCAAACATTTTGGAAGTCAAACGGACTTCTGGAGCAGATTCCATTCGACAACCAAGGTATGACTGTATTGTCGTTATAGTTTCTGCTGCTGCTGCTGCTAATGGCTTTAAGATCAACTGAGAGCAACCTTAGGGAAGATTTTAATGTTTAATGCTGTATTGTGTTTTTAATATTCGGTTGGGAGCCGCCCAGAGTGTCTGGGGAGAAACCCAGCCAGATGGGCGGGGTATAAACAAACAAACAAACAAATAATAAAAGGTGTTTGGACAGGCATTTTTGGTGGCAACTTTACAACTAGATGATGGTCACAGGAAGCCCACGAGCAGGACCTGAGAGCAAGAGCACTTTCCGCAAAGAGCAAAACAGCAAGTTGCTTTGGGTTGCCTTGGACAAGATAAAGCGATGAACCAATTTAATAAATAATAGTATCGCCATCACTCCAAAACCCAAAGATCTCATTGAGAGCAGTTGCTCAGATTTTACAGGTGTCATGTGGCACTTTTGATATGTGTGCCCTGCTTTATTGGAAGCATCAAGTATTTTTAAAAAGTGTGGAAAGCCCCTAGCGTATAGGGAGCTGTTCTTTTGGTACCACCAAACAGCAAAAAGAAACCTTACGCTACAATAGTAGCACATTCCCCTTTAGTTTCAGTCTGGTCTGGGCTTACTTCCAGTTAAGATGTGCATGGGATTGCAGGCTAAGGCAGAACGAGATGAGAGTTGCTTCTGAGTACAGGATGTATAGGCAGGGAGAGAATGTAGGATGTGGGAATACGTTTGTGGTGCTTCCTGCACCTTGCCGCAGCACAGTAACCTTCCGCGCTATGCACGGAAGGTAAAGAGATCCGGCAGAGGTTTGCTGCCTGGATCCCTCCGCGCCTGTAACAAAGCGTGCCAAAAAAGCCTCTAGTAACGGTCGGAAAGCAGTTTCCCGCCTAGAGACTCAGCCAAATGCTATGTTGTGATTGGTCTATGTTAATGTTATGACGTTGTTCAGTTTATCAATAAATGGCCCCTGCTCTCTGTAGCGGTGTGTAGAGTGTGCGAGACAAGCCAAGAGAGAACAACCGTGCGAGACAAGCCAAGAGAGAGAAAGCGAAAGAGAAACCAAGCCGCACAGAGTAGTAGTCTCTTAGTCTTTTATTTCTTTTAGTTTTATTTTGGCCGCCTTCTTATTTTTGGCCACATCTATTTGCTCTGCCTATCCTTTCCTCTCCGAAATCTCTGGAACCTTCAGAAACGACCTTCAGAACTCCAAACAACTCCTCTCGACCTTCAGCTTCATAACCAGCGGACCCATTCACAACCAGTGGGAGCAGGCACTCTGGAATTACTGGTTGTCCCAGATGTTGGTTATCCCCACAGTAGGAAGCTGTCTTATACAGACCATTGGCTCATCTGACTGGAAGCAGATCCCCAGATTCTCTACCAGCCCTACCAGGAGATGCCAGAGATTGAACCTAGGACCTTCTTCAGGCAAAGTAAACACCATACCACTGAGCTATCAAAGGCTAATGTATCATAATTCTATTAGATGTTACAACACCCTTCTATTGCTATGCAGATGGCACACAGTGTATTATATATTGTTCAAATTGCATACAATTCTGATATCTGTAGTATTCTTGCTATTGACAATATACTCCTTTGTTTGGGTTTTTTATTACTTATTATTTATACTGAAGTTAATAGGCTGCTTTTTTTTATTACAACGGCCTTCAAAGCAGCTTACGATAAAACAATAGAACACATCATAAAACAGTTCATAAGGAAAAATGAAAAAAAAATTACCAATTTAACTGCAGTCCATTAAAACAACAGACAATCCTGGGTCTCAGAAAACCCTCGTGAACCAAGAACGTCTTTACAGTTTTTCATACAGAGAACAGTGAAAGGGGCCTGGCAAATTTCTCTCGGCAGGCAATTACTGAATGCAGGTGCGGAAAAAAGGTTGGTTTCTAGTAGACTGGTCTACCTCAAATGCAGTTGGAACCCAAAACAACGTAGGGCAAAGGACATAAATGGGAGAAGGTGCTCCCTTGACTACAACAGATGCATGGCTTTGTAGGTTAGGAACATACAAAGTCGCCTTGTACAAAGCCAAGCCGTTCATCTGTCTAGCTCAGTATTGTCTACACTGCAGATCTCCAGGTTTTCATAGATTTCCCCCAACCTACCTGGAGATCCCAGGAATTGAACCTTCTGCATTCAGGGCAGCTGCTCTGCCACTGACTTACAACCCTTCTTCTTAAAAGTAGCACCTTTAACATAGCTTGGAAATATACAGGTTACTGAATCCATTTGTTAAGTAGTGGGTGGACACAGCAGACGACACAGTGATTTCCAAGCAGCTCTTGTTTATTCTCAGGCTGGAACAGAAGTGAGCTGAAGGGCTCAGCAGCCTGCTTATATAGAACTCAGCTACAAAGCAACAGTAACAACTTTCTGTAGTTACCCAATCCCTGAACGTCACTTTCAATCCCTCATTTGCATGTGCAGACCTGAGTGAAAACTGCAGCAGAATGAACTATATACACACACCCCTAGTGGCCTAGGGTGAGAACTTCAATACATAACACCATTGATAGGATAACTAAAGCAGTGATAAGTATTCCGTGAGTCAGTGGTGCCATTGGGCCAGACTTTGAGGATGTAAGTCCATGATCCCATGAGCAGGGGAATTCTCCAAAAGGTGGAAAACCACAGCAACAGATATCCCACTTTATTTTACGTTATCAATCAATCAATCAATCAATCAAGGTATGGATCCAGTTGACAGACCTCACAACAGACTTACCGGTATATACCCATTAATATACAAAAATGAGATACAAGGCCAGTTACCTTTATTGAAAGGAAAGGAAACACAGCTGAACACGATTTTCAGATTTATTCGGTTAAAATTCTAAAGCCAAATATCTATTGAACGCAAGCATAACAAAATCCAGGAGAGCATTCTGTCTTGCACATTTCAATGTGATACCTTCTGCTCTTTGGGATGGGAGATATAGGTGGGACATGGTACATTATGTTTCTGTGGCTCAGAATAAATTCTAACAGTAAACTACATATTATTATTGATTGGTAACGTTTACAAAAAAAAAAAAGCTTGGGAAACAGCTGGTTGAGCTAGTGGCCATTTTGATTCCTGGAAGAGTACCTGCATATTATGTTTTTCTTCTTCTGAAAATATTGTGTCTGAAACCCTGGAGAGCCACTACCAGTCAATGGAGACAATACTAAGCTAGATGGACTCACTATAAGACATCTTCCCATGCTCCTCTGTAGGAGTTCCTCAAAACAACACAGCCAATGTTATAAAGGGTTCCCAAAAGTCAGAAAGTTTTTTTTTGGGGGGGAGATTATTTTAACCAGGGCTTTTGTTCAGCCGGAACTCGCCGGAACTCAGTTCCTGCACCTCTCCGGTGGGTTCTGACACCTCTAAGGTGGGTGCCATTGCCATTCTGAGAGAACGAGGGAAGCGTTTGTGGTGAGTTCTGGCACCTCTTTTTCTAGAAAAATTGCACTGCCTATAACCCATTTCCACTCCGTCTTACAATCTGCCCTTCCTTCCACTCTCCATCTAGGTCAAATTCAAATTCTCCAAGGTCTCCTTTATCTAAGAAACAAGCTCCCTCCTTTCTCCTCTTTTGATATTCATTTTGACACTGCAGATCAGCTGAGAGCACATAAGGGATATGGAATTTGGTAGACTTTCCTCACGTCCAAGAAAAACTGTCTCATTGTTCTTTCTAGTTTGTCGAGACAAATTGTTTCTGAGAGGCCTGGCTCATGGTACAGGTTGAGCTTTCCATCAGAGAGTTGACTGCTTTCTCCTCAGCTGACTTGTTGTCACATTTGCTTATTATTTCACTTCCTTGGTTTTAACAGGAAAGTGGACATTGCTGCTGTGCTTAGCAGAAACATTGCTTCCCTCAAATTTCTGGAATGACATCTAGGTCTTGGGATGAGTGTCTTGGGTATACACCGGACAATAATTATGATCAAGCATGTGTCTGTCCAGAAAAGCAAATATTTTAACTCCAAACAAACAAACAAGTGCTTTTTAAAGTTATTGGAATTCTTGATTTTTAGCCACACAGATTTTGAGCCTCCACAGTTAAAAAGCAAAGAGAACAAAGGACTCCCTTTCTTATGCAAAACTGTCCTGCAGTTTAGCTCTTCTACAAAGCCCCTTCCGCCCTTAGAAAGGAGGGGGGGTTGCAGTTAGCACGAGCCCTCCACGTGCACAGGGGATGCTTGCATCCCCTGGCGCTATTGGGTGTGCTCTGGGTGCGGTGCCCAGCTGGCTGACCAACCGGTGCAGCCGGCTAGGGCGTGCCCACTGCACTTAAGTGGGCTCGCAGCCAGAGCTCGCCCTCTTTTCCTGGGCTCCCGTTCGTTCCTGCTTTGCTTCCTGCTCCGTGGGATCAAGACACGCCGGATCAAGCCTCTTCGGATCAAGCCCTATTAGCTGAAATCACTTCCGCTGGCTCTTAGCCTCGGAAACCTACCTTGCGCTAGCTGGAATCACTCCAGAGCTGATCCCCTGAATGGCTCCACAAACGGCGTTTTTAAACGCCAAATTCCTTTCTTTAGGTCCTCGGAAGCACGTCTCTGGAAGCTGTTCGAGCTGATTCCCAGAGAGCCGTCTTCCCTCAGAGCCGGCATCCAGCGGCCACGTGGAGTGCGTCGGCTCCTTCAGGTTTTGCTTTCGCTTTGGCCCGACTCTCAGCTGTTCAGCGGCCGCCTCACAGCTGATCGAGCGCTGCTGCTTTCGCTTTGGCGAAGAGCAGGCTCGAACCCCCCTTTTTTCCTTTAGTAGCCTTATTTCTTAAGCTCCCGGGGTCTCTTAGCCCTGCCGGGGGCAGAGCAGCTAAAAAGCACTGGGAAGCCTTGGCTTGATCCTTCTCTCCGCTCATCAGCTGTTTTTCCCTGTGCGCCTCTCAGCTGTTTCCCTCACCTCCGCATTGCTGCCTCTCAGCTGCTCCTGCGCTCCCCGGTCACTGGGCTTCTCCTGTCAAGAGAATTCAATTCAACACCTTCCTGCAGCTGGGGTTTTTCGTTCGGATCCTGCTCCTCTCCTCCACGTGGCTGTTTGATCAGCTGTAGAGCGTTTATCAGCCAGGCTCCCCTTCTCGACGCCTCATTGCCCCGGTTTTGACTGGACACCACCAAAGAATTCAGCTAAGTATCGGCTCTTCTCTGAGTTGTTTTTTGGGGGGTTCCTTTTTTCAGCCAACTTTCCTCCTTGGTTATTGGGTTAAGTTAATCAGCTTTCCTGCTTGTTTTTTCGCCCCCCCTTTCTTTTTGTTTTGTTTTGCTTGCTGGGGAAGTAAGTTGCTAGGGAAACAAATTGCTCCAGCTGCCAGGTTTAGTCGTTTGCCCTAGTGACCTTTTGTTCTACACCTCCCTGCCTAAGGTCAGTTGCCAAGGAAACAAATTGCTATAGCTGGGAGGATTAGTGCTTTCCCCTATTACCTTTGTTTCTACCTATTTGCCTGCCGGGTTACTAAGGGGGACTAACAAAAGGCTAAAATTGTTACTAAGGGCTGAGGTTTACAGTAGCTGTTCGAAGTGGTTGCTCTTTTCTTTTTTGCTTTCCACCTTGTGGTCTTTTCTCCTTAGCTCCCCACCGCGTGTGCTTTGTTGCCAGGGCAACGTGGGGGCCGCCATTTTAACTGAGGGCACGTGGGGGCCACCATTTTAACTGAGGGCACGTGGGGGCCGCCATTTTGACTAAGGGCACACAGGGGGGTGCCACCATTTGCTAAGGGGCTAGTGCGTGGTGCCAATTTGATAGGCTCACGTGGTTGATAATATAATAAGAACAACAGTAATAAAAAAAAAAAATCAATCAATAAATTAAAAAATAATAATTAATTTTTTTTTTAAAAAAAAGAGTTTTAAAATAAAATAAATAAAATAAGGAAATAGTTTTAAAATAAATAAATAAAATAGGGAAACAATGCCTTATGAGGAACGGCATAGGGAGCTGGGTATGTCTAGCCTGGAGAAGAGAAGGTTAAAGCAGACACGGGGCAATGGATTCAAACTACAAGAAAGAAGATTCCACCTAAACATTAGGAAGAACTTCCTGACAGTGAGAGCTGTTCGGCAGTGGAATTTGCTACCAAGGAGTGTGGTGGAGTCTCCTTCTTTGGAGGTCTTTAAGCAGAGGCTTGACAGTCCATCTGTCAGGAATGCTTTGATGGTGTTTCCTGCTTTGGCAGGGGGTTGGACTGGATGGCCCTTGGGGTCTCTTCCAACTCTATGATTCTATGATGCTATGAAACGTGTGGCTGCCATGTTTTATTGACCACGTGCGTGCCGCCTGTTTGGGGCCACGTGGATTCAGCTCAGCATATAATCTGTAGGGCCTGACATGTAGGTTGTTTCAAGAAAAGCGTTTTATACATTTTGCTTGATATCTCTTTTTAAATTGGTAGTTATTAATTTTGTCTAAATTAATTCGCTTATATTGATCATTCATTAGCTACTGCAGGTTGAGGGATACAGCAATAATTTATCATTCTGAGGTGTGAATAAATAAACATTCATTAAATTGCCGGTCAATCTAATTAAAGTGTAATCAATTGTAGTAGTATCTAGACAGTCTTTGTGGACGTATGGTTTAGCCACTAATTTTGTGTTCTGATACTAGGGTCTGTTGTCGCATTAGTCAATAATAAAGTGCAATTGGAGGGCATTTGGTGCACTTGGATTCTAATCCTTGCAGTCAATTGCATTTAATTACCTCAACATTAAGGATACATGTCTGCTTCAAGTTGATCATAAAATAATATCCCAGGTTGTAAACCCCCCTTTTTCAGCCATGCACTGGTCCACCGTCACCTTGTGGTGGGCCGGTCTATATTTTAAAATAATAAATAAATAAATAAAAGTAAATAAATAAATAAATGAATGAATTCCTATGCCCCACAAATAACCAGATGCAATGTGCGGGACCCAGGTGGCGCCGTGGGTTAATCCACAGAGCCTAGGGCTTGCTGATCAGAAGGTCGGCAGTTCGAATCCCCACAACAGGGTGAGCTCCCATTGCTCGGTCCCAGCTCCTGCCAAACCTAGCAGTTTGAAAGCACATCAAAGTGCAAGTAGATAAATAGGTACCGCTCCGGCGGGAAGGTAAACAGCATTTCCCTGCACTGCTCTGATTCGCCAGAGGTGGCTTTGTCATGCTGGCCACATGACCCGGAAGCTGTACGCCGGCTCCCTCGGCCAGTAACGTGAGATGAGCGCCGCAACCCCATAGGCAGACATGACTGGACTTAATGGTCAGAGGTCCTTTACCTTCAAATAAAAGCACACATTCTACTCATGTAAACATACTCATTCCCTGACCGTCAATGGCCCCGAAAAAAATGAGAAGGCGATTGGGGGTTATACGCTGCCCGCTTGAACAATTAAGGTAGTCTGGACTGTGCAGGAGTTGCTTGGTTGGCAGAGGGGTTTAGTGTGTAAGACAGCTGCATATTCCTGCATTGCAGGGGGTTGGACTAGTTGAATCAGAGCCCCTTCCAACCTTATAGTTATTCCAGCAAGCATAAACTTTAGGGTGGTTTGGTTCCATACATTCCCCAGGGTTTGTCTGACAGGCAGTTCACTTATGCTGCGGCAATTCTATAGCCCGTATGGTTGCGCATAGTGCTGATAATGCCAGGGTCGTCAACTCCATCCTTGAGAATTCACACTTCTCCCAATTTTCAAAGGAGGGTTCATTTAGCTGATCCTTTACCAAACATGGTTTTTGGGAATTAAGGTAATGTTCTTTTCACGGGTCTTGGGAAAGGGTTGACATTGCATATATAACTGTATATAAAGGTAAATAGCAACTAGACTCAGGTTCCTCCCACGAGCATCCTCTTGGTATCTGGTTACCTTCCATAATACAGTGATTAATAATAATAAATAAAACAATACAATAAAATTCTTCCCAGTAGCACCTTGGGACCAGCTGGGTTCTTGATGTGAGCTTTCGTGTGCCTGCACACTTCTTTTGAATATGGTAGACCAACACTGCTACCCACCTGTAATAATAAAATAGTGCTGGTTAAATTGGACCACGGACCTGGTCTGTAAGAAGGTCTAATGTTTTCAAGCTGTGCTGTTTTGTTGTTTGTTGTTTGTTTGTTTGTTTTGTTCTATTTCCCCTAACTACTCTCCATTATTTGTAACAGGAACATTTCACTTCATGCTGCATCTGAAGCATTAGTTTTGTTGTAAACTTTTGGACAAAAAAGGCAAAAAGGGGCCCGACAACAGTTCTTGTACCACTATCAGCTCCTGGAAGTATGAAATTTGGCCTATATAATTTATCAGGACATTCCACAGGGGCAAAGTGTGTTGCTTGGCCAATCAGAACATAAGAACATAATCAAGAATTCCAGGAGCCAGGTTTGGAGCAAAAGTCACTATTCTTAAGGGAACCCCAGCATAAATTTGAAGGAAATATGCAGCATAGAGAATTAAAGGAATATATGCTGTTAGACTTTAGGTATCCAGCTCCCTTCCCATAGTCTCTCTCTTCCCCCAACGCACGTTTGGAGGGTTAAAATGGTTTGCTTACAGACCCTCCTACGGTTATATTCATGTGCTGGTCCATACAGCATTCAGAAAACAGGTAGTACAGCTCTGATTGGTTAGAACGGTAGTTTATGGGTATGGGAGCACAACAATGGCATGTAAGCACCATGGGGTCTGATCTGAAGCAACCCATCCAAACTTCTTTACAAGCCAACTTCTAAAGGAAATTGAGTGAGAATATTAACATTTCATTTAGGCATTTCAGTTATATAAGCTGGTTGTTGTACAAATTGTTTGGCCTCCTCCTAAATTGTCAAGCCACTTCTAAGCTGTATTAATTTCACAAAAGGAAAGGACCGTGAATCATTCCCGTGCCGCATCACCCATTAGGCTACTGGCATTGAAGCTCCTCCTTGAGGGACTGCTGAACTTCGCAAGTCAGGTGTTGACCCAGGCCGGCCGCCTGGGGTTCGGCTTGACTTCTGGGATCTTTACAATGGGGTATCTCTTTGGCAGGACAATTGGAAATTGTCTCTATATTATTAGGGCAATCAAGGCCCTGTCATGAACACTGGTGGGCGCATGAAGCTGTCGTGGTTAATATCACATGCAGTTTAACCTTTTGAAGTTTCTTCTCATAGTAGTTGCAGTTCGGATGGAGGACTTCAGAGATCACCACATTTGTCTTTGGACTGTTAATTGAGCAGTCGTCGGTGTCCTTGCAAAGCAGGCGTCGAGTGCTAAGAGGGTGTTGCTCCCGCTCCGCGCAATTGTGCAGCTGTGCCTTAAGTTTATATTCATCTTCCCGTACATATTTATTCCTGGGGTCACTAATGGGGTTTACAATGCCTTACCTCGATGGGCAGAGGGAGTAGTGGTGTCTTGGCTCTGTACACTCTCAGGTCTCTTAAGAAGGCCTGGGCGGATGTTATTGACTCTCAGTTCAAAATCATTGGTGTCAGACATTATGGCCTATTTGGGAATATCTGTGGGTATCAGGCATAGTCAGCCCTCCCACGGCAGATCAGGTGCTTTAATACTTTGCATACCAGCTTATTAAATAGGATTAAAAACCAACAAACAACCCCCCCAAAAAACCCCAGATAAATAAATAAATAAATAATACGATATTAATAATAATTAAAAAATAATTTAAGAGATAGATATAAATAAAGAGTAATTGTGGGTCAAAACAGGAATAGGAATCTCGTTTGTTTAGCATCGCGTTTCTATGGCCTTGGTTTCCGCTTCCAGATGAATATTATCGAAAGACTTAACCTGGTCCAGATTAGATTTGTTTGTTCATGTCTTACATCCCAAAATCTGATCAGCAATTGATCAAAATGAAAAGGAGCCATTATCGGACATCAAGCAACTGGGCACCATGGGCCTTTTCCGGTAAAGGACACTAGGTGATTTCTGTATTTGAGGCCAGCCAGACCAGGCCCATTCCTGATTTACCAGGACGGCTCCCGCCTTACACGCCACCAGTTCACACGTATTATGCGCAGGGCAATTGCCGCCAGTGGTTTTCCCCCAGCTGAATCCGCCGCCCACTCTTTCCAAGTTGGAGCTGTGACCACTGCTGTACATCTTGGGTTGTCAGCCGAAAGGATAAAAGGCTTAGGGGTGGAAGTCTAATGCCTTCAAGGGGTATGTTCGCAGTTCCTTGTAAGCTACTTCGATCTTCCTCACCTTGTGTTGTCATTCCCTTCTTACTTTCAGATAACCATTTGGTGCACATTCGGTTATGCAGCCGCAGCATAGTCCACTGGGCCCGAGAACGGGCCATTGATCATGGTCTGGGGTGCAGACTTGGCCTGCCACAAAAGTCATTGTTTCCTGGATCTCTAGAAGGGAATGGCACTGGGATGAACTCCTGCCGGAGGTGTAAGAATGTGCTGGGATGAATTCCTGGTGGCAGCGAAAGCCAGGGCCACCTTGCAAGGCCCCTCGGATGCTTTATTATCCAGCTGGGAGAAAACGACTTGGCCTATTGGAAAGGCGTGGACTTGAGGTGGAAACTCTTTAAGGACTTGGATGAACTTAGTGCCTCTTTCCCTATCCTGACCCTTTTCTGGTCATCGCTGCTGGAGAGGCGTGTGTGGCGAGATGGGCATCATAGCTGACGTGCATCAGCAGGACTACCTTGCCCTATTGCTTGGGATGAGTTCCTCCCTATGGTAAAAGCCAGGGTGCAGCACTTACAGTGGAAATTTTTCATGGACTTGGATGAACTGTTGGCTATGACCATTTTCTGGTCTTCGCTGCTGGAGCGGAGTGGATGAACTGCTGGCTATGACCATTTTCTGGTCTTCGCTGCTGGAGCGGAGTGTTTGGCGTGATGGCAGTTGCCCGGTTGCGGTGAACAGAGCCAGAAAGTTGCTTGAGAAGGCGGTGGCCCGCCGCGTGGTGGCGCTGGGGGGTTGGGTCATCACTCACCCCGCTATAAAAGTCAATGAGACGGCTATGTACAGGAATGATGGCGTACATTTATCAGATGTGGGAAATGATGTGTGGTTAGCAGTTATCATACTAGGTATTAGATATTGGTTACGGGTGTGAGGGTATTGGCGGCGAGCCAAATGTTTTGGCTCGATTGGCGGTTAGGCATTGGATAAGGTCAGGAAGGTTAGGAGGTGGGGGGGGAGGACGGGCCAACACCTCCCCCCAAGTGCTGAAGGGTACTTCGTAAAGGAGTCCGAGGGGGCGTGTCCGTGTCCGGAGCCGTGGGTGGTCAGGGCCTAAGGCACGCCCCAGATCGGTGATCACAGGGTGAGTCCTTAGCTGATGTGCAGCAGCAAGGGCTCACCCAACAGTGGTTATCCCTTCCTGGACTGCCAGCACGTCGTACTGGAGTCGGATATAGTCTAGTTAGATCCAATGCCTAAAGCCAATACCGCTCAACATCCGGAACCAATAAAGTTGTGGCCTTTTATTCTCCATTTAACCTTATATACGGTGTCTTGTGTCTTATTTATTCACGGGAGGGGTCGGGATATCGACATGCAAAGCCCCTTCCGCCCTTAGAAAGGAGGGGGGGTTGCAGTTAGCACGAGCCCTCCACGTGCACAGGGGATGCTTGCATCCCCTGGCGCTATTGGGTGTGCTCTGGGTGCGGTGCCCAGCTGGCTGACCAACCGGTGCAGCCGGCTAGGGCGTGCCCACTGCACTTAAGTGGGCTCGCAGCCAGAGCTCGCCCTCTTTTCCTGGGCTCCCGTTCGTTCCTGCTTTCCCTTCCCACCCTCCCTTTAGGCTAGGTTTTCCTTGACCTTGCTATGGACCACGGTTGGTCGCCGTTGAGGGGCCTGGTAGGAATTTTTCCACCTGGCAAATTGGCTCCGCCTTGTGGTTTTCGCCTACCTCGTAGCAACTCGTCACAACTTTGGTTTGGCGGTTAGGCATTGGATAAGGTCAGGAAGGTTAGGAGGTGGGGGGGGAGGACGGGCCAACACCTCCCCCCAAGTGCTGAAGGGTACTTCGTAAAGGAGTCCGAGGGGGCGTGTCCGTGTCCGGAGCCGTGGGTGGTCAGGGCCTAAGGCACGCCCCAGATCGGTGATCACAGGGTGAGTCCTTAGCTGATGTGCAGCAGCAAGGGCTCACCCAACAGTGGTTATCCCTTCCTGGACTGCCAGCACGTCGTACTGGAGTCGGATATAGTCTAGTTAGATCCAATGCCTAAAGCCAATACCGCTCAACATCCGGAACCAATAAAGTTGTGGCCTTTTATTCTCCATTTAACCTTATATACGGTGTCTTGTGTCTTATTTATTCACGGGAGGGGTCGGGATATCGACATGCAATGTGTTTATTGTTTAAATAGAAGTAATTATTTTTCTTCTCCTGCTGGAAGCTTAAGGCTTCTGCCAAATGTCTTTAGCATTCTGCTAGCAGATATAGCATTTTATAATGCAGCCCATATGTTCAATTGTTTTTAAGGGTAGGTAGTAACAGCGCTGGGGAAGTGTGGAAATGGAGATTCAACTTCTAGAGGAGGAAAATCTGCTAAGTAGCGGCTTGGTCATTATAAGCAAATGTTCAATAAAAAGCTATTTGCGAAATGTCACTGCTACTTGGCTGTATCACCACTGCTTGTGAAGCAAATATTGCCTTACTGTCACAATGCCACTCCTGCTCTTTAGCAGGGGTGAATTTGCCACACCACCCTTTGAGGAGAAGACATGAGTTGATTTCTCCCAAGGGGAGGGAGTCTTGGGGATATCATGGGCTGGAGTGCTCAATAGGAAGGGGGAAATCAGGCTGCTATTTCAGCCTGCTCTCAATATCCTTCTTTTCTTTTGCAGTGCCACTCCCCTTTCCCTCTACAGTGTGTGGTTTTGTTAGTCACCCTTTCCAAGGGAATAAGTAGGAATTTTTGAGGGAGCTCCTGATTGGCCCTTGTGACTCCTTTTTGCCTACATTGATTTGTGGTTGATGTATTTGTTGTGTGATCTGTTTGCCATTCAGCATGAGTATTTAAGGACTTAATTGACAGGCAACCTGAAGCATCATTGGGTTAATAATAATAATAATGGTAATAATAATAATAATAATAATAATAATAATAATAATAATAATTTATTTATACCCCGCCCATCTGGCTGGGCCTCCCCAGCCACTCTGGGCAGCTTCCAACACAATATTAAAATACAATAATTCATCAGATATTAAAAGCTTCCCTAAACAGGGCTGCCTTAAGATGTCTTCTAAAAGTCTGGTAGTTGTTGTTCTCTTTGACATCTGGTGGGAGGGCATTCCACAGGGCGGGTGCTACTACCGAGAAGGCCCTCTGTCTGGTTCCCTGTAGCTTGGCTTCTCGTAATGAGGGAACTGCCAGAAGGCCCTCGGCACTGGACCTCAGTGTCCGGGTAGATTGATGGGGGTGGAGACGCTCCTTCAGATATACTGGTACGTTAAGAATGTTCTTGAGTTGCATTGCACAACCTAAGGAATCCTTCGGCTCACATACTCAAGGCTCACTTAGCAAGGAGTATTTTCTTCCAGTCCTTGGCTGGGGAGTTGCAGAATGTGGCTGTTTTTATGCCCAGGAGAGTGGAGGAGTGTGTCTCTCATATTAATTTAATACTCTTGATTCAACACTTACATAATGTGGTTCTTCTTGGCAGTGCTTCTGCTGTTATATCTGAATAAATATTACAGTACCTTTCCACCATTACGCCATCTCATGAGGGGTCTCTTTCCAGGGTGTGCTGGCAAAGCCATGGTTTTGTTTTTACTTGTTTGGAAGCTGTATAGTTCCTTGCCTTCATAATGCTCAGAGAAATAATGGAAGTTGATAAGTAGTGTGCTCCACAAGTCCTGACTTGGATCAACTGCCTGTCAGAGGGCAAAAGAAAAAGAGAGATCTTACAGAATATATTCAGAAGCAGTGAGAGAAAATATGTCTACAGCAGGCCAGGGCTTTTGCTCACCTTATCCCAGCTGCCCCACAGCATATCACTCATTGGTATATATATTGATCAGTAGAGCAACTCTGTATTGTCTTTGTGTGAAGTGAAAGAGAGAGAATGCAATGGAATAGCTTGTTTATATAGACAAGGGAAATTTATTTAAAACAATATTACTTGGGGTAACAGCTTTTTAAACATTAGGTTAAGCATTGGGAAGAACACTGTCCTTTAATGGCTTACAGAGCTATTCTTAAAACACTGGCACAGCAGGGGGAGAATGGGACTTAGAAGCTGTGAAACATTTTGTTGATTCACAGCCTAAAGGTAACTCAAGAGAACTTTAAAGAGAACTTTAAAATGTGAGTGTTGTAATGAGCTTTGATTATAGGGATGGGGGGGGAGAGAAGAGAATATGGGTGAAAAGGAATATACTTAATCTTTATCCAGTGAAGAGTGCCTAGGGGGAGAAACGTGGGATTTGTTAAAAGTCAGAAGGGGCATGTGGTGGAACCCAAAGGCAGATCTAAGGGAGCATGAATAGTTTGGTTGCACTGGGTGCAGAGCTTCTGTGGTACCACAGTAGGCATGACATGCAGCAGAAGGCAAAAGGTGCAAGGATGCCAGATTTTGGCATTGTTCAGGGTGCCACTGAAATTTGAGACACCCAGGTCCACCACTGTGGAACCAAGCAAATGAAGGTACATTTCATTAGCTCATTTCCATTCATACAAGTGCATTTCTAGGGACTACATACAAAGTTATAGATTCTATGGAATCAGGACAACATCTTGTGAAGTTCTTATATGGGAACAGTCATCCACAGCATACAATCCATATTACATTTTGTCTGGGGAAATGCATCCGACCTTGAGTACTCTGTAGATTTTTCCTATAGAAGTATACTGAAAGGGACCCAGGTGGCACTGTGGGTTAAACCACAGAGTCTAGGACTTGCTGATCAGAAGGTTGGCGGTTCGAATCCCTGCCACGGGGTGAGCTCCCGTTGCTCAGTCCCAGCTCCTGCCCACCTAGCAGTTCGAAAGCACATCAAAGTGCAAGTAGATAAATAGGTACCGCTCCAGCGGGAAGGTAAACGGCGTTTCCGTGCGCTGCTCTGGTTCGCCAGAAGCGGCTTTGTCATGCTGGCCACATGACCCGGAAGCTGTCTGCGGACAAACGCCGGCTCCCTTGGCCTATAGAGCGAGATGAGCGCCACAATCCCAGAGTCTGACACGACTGGACCTGATGGTCAGGGGTCCCTTTACCTTTACCTTATACTGAATTATCCAATTTTTCTTTCCCCAATGCCATTTTTTGTGCCTAAAAAACATGTTTGGTTTTAAACTTCCAGGATTGAGCCTAAAAAACATGTTTGGTTTTTAACTCCCAGGATTGAGCATTTATTTGTGACACCACTCAAACAGTGTGTACATTGCCATCAAATGCCAACAGTGCCCTTCAGCTCTCTATATTGGACAAACAGGCCAAACCCTACGCCAAAGGATAAATGGACATAAATCTGATATCAGGAATCACAAGACAGAGAAACCAGTAGGAGAACACTTCAGTCTCCCAGGACATTCTATACAAGATCTCAAAGTAGCTGTCTTACTACAAAGGAATTTCAGAAATAGACTGGAAAGAGAAGTTGCTGAATTGCAACTAATTACCAAACTTAAAACCATGGAGAGACCTGGTCTGAACAAAGACATTGGATTCTTATCTCATTATACATGACAAAGCTATCTTTAGCCATCTCACCCCTTGCTTTTTCCTGTAAGACCAATTGCAGTCGTTAACAGTCATCAACAGGTTTTCCACACCTATCAGCCAATCACCCATTCCCACCACCCTTCTGAGTAATACCCCTCCCCACCCTCTCACTATATATAAGGGTCTGGTGACTTCTGTTTCAGTGTATCTGAAGAAGTGTGCATGCACACGAAAGCTCATACCAAGAACAAACTTAGTTGGTCTCTAAGGTGCTACTGGAAGGAATTTTTTATTTATTTTTTATTTTGTTTTGATTATGGCAGACCAACACGGCTACCTACCTGTAAGTGGTACATTTGTCACACCCCTTTTTTACAAAACAAACAAATGGCAAACACCACCAAAGCCATCACATCCCATTTCAGTTCTGCTCTCCACACTGCTTCGTGAACTTTTCCTTTTGCGTGTGGGTGGGTGTTTGTTTGTAATTTTGAAACACTCTCCAGTGTGGCAATTCAGAACCCTAGGAACATAAAAGACTTTGTCAACTTCAGTTCCTTGTTGGTAATAGAGTATGAAATTGACAAAATTCTACTGCGAGAATCTTCCCTTTCCCCTTCTGTGCACTGTCATCCAGGGACTAAGAAAGCCTTATTCAGTTGGTACTAATGTGAGAGGGTAACAAAAATACTAAAGAACCATGGGACTGTGTGCTGCACTCCTGTTTTTGCAAGGCTTCTTCTGGCTCCCCACATGTTCTCAGCAAATATTTGTAGTGATGGAGGCCTGTTCTACTAACCAGGCTCTCTGTTTGATTTAAAATGCTAATTGTGCAGGGTTCTAGGTCACAAGGTGAGCCTCCACAAGCTACCTGCTGCATGTATTTGAATCAGAAGCTGGAAAGAAGGCACATGGAAGCCCCAAAGAGCCAAGCAATTAAGGCTACACGAAGCCTTACACGAAGCAAAACACAATTATCCTTTGAAATCTGCACTTCTCTGAATTTTGTGACACGGTTTCTCAACCAACCAACATATACCAACATGCATACATTTGGGGAAAGTGGACATAAAATGCATACATTAGTGGATATAACACACACAAATGCATTATATAAGGAGAAACTGGTTGGGAAAAAATGTGTATATTAAGGAAAATGTGCACTGAAATGCTGACAAATGTTCATTATGATTTTTTGAAAAGTTATAATCACAAATTTCCAGGCAGATAGCTAAATTTACGATAAAAAAGTGCAGCTGAGAGAAATCTAAAGTAACAGAGTTGCCTACTCCTAGTTAGGAATAAACAAGCCTGAACTTGAAAAGAGTTCACAGAAGACAGAAAAATACCGGGGGGAGGGGGGATAGTTAAAGGTTAAACCTTTGGGGTAAGGAACTTTTTAAAGCCTGTGGACTATATATTCTTTTGTGAGCAACTCTCCAGGGGCAACATGGCCAGAGGAGAGCAACAGATGCCATTCCTGCCTTTGCGCAGCAGGATACGTTCCAGGCACCCAAGAGCAATATATTTCTAGGCTATCTGGAAGTATTATCACAAGTTCAATGATATATTCCAGCTACACAAACACACTCGGTAAGGGCATGGAGCAGGGCTTGTGAGGAGTTTGGCTTTGACCCATAGCCCTGAAGGGCCACATTTGACCTCCAGGCTGAGGTTCCCCACACCTGCCCCGTAGGATTGAGCTGTTCTACCTCAATTCAGTGAGTTGTTCTTAAATAAATGCTGAGTTGTGAATTGCTTCTTCTCATTTCAACCTTTAGTAGCGAATTCTATATTGCAGCACACACAAAAGCACCTTCCTTTAGGACATGCTTTATTACCATTCTTAAGATTTAGCAACAGAAATCTTTCCAGAAATACTTCCTTTTGCCTGTGGCATGGATTTGATTTTGCAGATCGTTTGTGCCTCTCAGATTTTAGTCAATGCCTCTTCAATTTGTTATTAGATTGTGTTAAACTTTAGAATCCCTCTAGTTACCCAGCTTGAGAGATTTAAAGGTTGTGAGCTTCCAGAATAGGTATGTAGTCAATGTACTTCCCTCCCCCCCTTTTTTTTAAAAGAAGATTAAAGAAAATTACAATACAATCTCTGAGGGTCTTCCTGGCATTTTCAATAGCCCTTTTCGGTTGTTTCATATGGTTATGTAAAATGTTACAGAAACCTGTTCAGCTACAATTGGTGGGGGGAAATATATTCTATTTAACAAGAGATCTTTAAATATTGCCTCTTGAGAATTATGTTCTTTCTTCACATCCCTGTCAACCATTTAAGAGGCATGTCCCATCTGTTTAATTTTTTCACTTTATGATAACTAGAGTTTAGAGAAAATTAAAAGCAATGTCCAAGGTTGTAGAGTTGCATTAATTTTCCAGTTTTGGTTTTTCTCAGTTTCTCATTTTTAATTTCATTTTGCTCTATTTCCAGATTACAGTTGAACTTTTTGAAAAGTCTACACAAAAATGTGTAGCAGTTATCATGTGTGTGTCTCCTAATATATTATTTTTCTAACATACACATATTTGAAGCCATTCCCCC